>PVKB01003988.1:47818-166055 GCA_004027205.1 Ctenodactylus gundi | reverse complement strand
GGCTACAGATAGTGATTTCATCACACAGGGTCCACACGCAGGTGGCTCACAACTTATCAGTATCGTACAGAGCTTTAGGCAGTTTCCAGCAATTTACTTTATTGCACTTAATATGGGTTTGCTTCTCTTTGTAGTCCTCATGCCATACATACCAATGTCTGCAATTCTACTCTCCACATTCTACCTGTGCTCTGGACACATGTGACCAGCAGCTCTTGTTCCAGCTACACCTCCACCATGTCCTTCCACCATACCAGCTTCCTATGGATGCACTGAGACATTTTTGAAAGCGTGAACTGAACTATTTTTTTCCTCCCTTAAGTCATGGATGTGTGGTATTCTGTCCTAACTATGAGAAGTTAACTAAGAGAGCCACTATTGGATTAGAGCCCTTACATATGACCTAATATTACTTTAAGACCTACTGAAAGACCCTGTGTTCAAAGACCGTTGCATACTGAGGTCCAGAGGATTAGGATTTTTATCATGGTTTGGAAGTGTTTTCTGAAGGACAGAATGTTAATGTCTTGGCTGCCAGTGTGGTCCCAGAGTGGAAGGTGGTGAAATTTTGAGGAGGTGGAGCATAGTAAAAGTGAATTAGGTCATTGGGGATGTGGCTTTGAAGGGGATCTAGGGATCCCGTGTTTTGCTTTTTCTTTTCTTCAGTTCTCAGTTGTCATGAGATGAGCTGCTTCTCCACCACATATTGCCGCCATGATACATTCCTTTACTAGAGCCCAGAAGAATAGGACCAACTGACCATGTACCGAAACCATGAGCCGAGAAGAACCTTTCTTCCTTATGAGTTGTTTTTCTCATGGATGTTATTACAGTGATGATGCAAATCTCACTAACATTGATGGTAAGAATTTTAAAACAACATGGTCTCGCTCGTAGGACACTTCTATCAATCCTTGCATCTATCACCTATGCATCATCTATTATCTATCATCTATCTGTAGTCTATTTAATTTATAGCTAACGATCTTCCTGATATAACATATGTGATAACATAAGACTGTCATCACTGATAAAAAGGGAATCACTAGATGAGCTGTTTTAAATGTGTGACCATGAAAAGCTTTCTAGTATCTTTCTCCTCATCAATACTAGGGTACTAGACAGTTTTTCTGTTGTTGACAAAAAATGTTCGACATACACAACTTTGAGAGGAAAAAATGCTATTTCAGGTAATATCTCCAGGGGCCTACCTTCTCCAAACAAGCCCCGCCTACCAACAAGACATTTGACAGTGAGCTCCTCACCTGGCTAATACATCAATGTGCTTTATGCTCCAGGATCTGACTTTCAAAAGTTTCACTTTGGAATAAAGGAGCTTTTGGGGACACATTTTTGAGCCAAACTATACCAATTGTCCTGTTACCAAGATTCAAGTATAAATTTCCCCCAGAAACTAAGGCCTGTCATAGTAAACTTGTTCTTGCATGGCAGAGAGCAGAACAGAGAGTGTATTTCCTGTACTGCAGAATCAGCTCCAAGAGATGCCAAAACACAGGCATGCAATTTCTTCTCTGAAATTCTCCAGTTAGATTCCTCTGTCATTTTTATTTTTTATATTTACAGGATGAGAAGAAATGGAAAAACCCTCACCAATTAAAAATTCTGTACGTGTGCTGTAGTCACTTTTCCATTTCTGGGACACAGTACCCAACACTCACAACTTTGAGGATGAGGAGCTCATTTGGTTTACCATTTCCAAGATCTCAGTCCTTGTGTGGTTATTGAGTGACGGGAATGGGGCCTGGTACCGAGGAAAGCTGCCCACTGCATGGTGGCCAGGAAGCTGAGGCGAGAGGGCATCAACAGAGGGATGTGGACCCTTCAGGTTATCCCCTTGTGACCCACCTCTTTGATCAGGCCCCACTTTCTAACAACACGTGTAATCCTAAATAGGTGATCCTATCATCTTCTAAACACATAAGACTTTTGTGGGAGATTCTAGACTTATACCATAACAATACAGAATCATGAAATAAGGGCAAATGACATTTCCCCCAGTAGAAGTGATGAATGAACTACATTCCACAGGTTTGCTTCCACTAATATTTATTCATGTTATTTTTTTCTTTTAATGTCTGTTAAGGGTTGATAACTTACTATAAGGGAGAACTATTGAGCATAAAATATTATAAATTTACTAAAGATGTTATTGTTTGTTCCAACTGTCCCTTATCAGAGACACTTTTCCCCAGGCACTTGAGTAGATTACTTCTTGGGAAACAGTAAAATCTGGAACATGTTTGATATAATTTATTACAGGATCAGGTCAGAAAGCAGAGGGCGGATACATGTATTTGAGAAGGTGTTTAAGCTGTTGCAAGATGGTACGTTCTCAGCATTCAGTTTATTTGTAAGCACAGACATAGGGTTGGGAGAAAATGACTGTGTACCTAGTCTGACCTCTCTTGTTATTGTAGGTGGTCTTATTGAAATAAATAGACATTATGTAATGTCTATGAAGTTTTTGTGCTGAACCCATAAATTTGGTTATAAAACTGATAGTATCTGAAATATTTACGATTCCAGTAGTTATTCCTCTGAGAATATTTGCTAACCCACATGTAGAAGAGTACAAAACACTTCCTATTTTCAGCCGTTAGCTTTCTCGTTTTAAATGATACATTATTATGTACATTTGGTTGCGGGTCATGTAGACATTCATTGAAACTTTTAGTAGATTAATATAAAGTATCAAATTGTACCTTGCCATAAACTGAAGATTTGCTCTTTGCATATGAAATGCTTTGCTGTGATCAGTAAATTGCAGGATCTTGTTTCAACCAGAGCTACAAGAAGCATGATTAGATAATTTTATTTTCAGTGTACTCTAATGAGCAGAAGTGTTGATATTTTGAAAATTGATTTAACAGTGAATTTAAAAAAATATTTTCTCAATGTATTAATTATTTAGGGTATAATAGTCATTTTCTAGTGTGTCTCCATTTCATTAACATCAAATGCAAACTAACTTTTCAGTGTGCATTTTATGTTTATACAAATAGCTGATTTCCTAGTACAAGACTTAAAGAATTAGCAGTCATTTAATATTCATTAATGTGAAATTAATGTCCCTTAATTCTTCTAAATCTAATCAGAATTCAGTAAGTAGTAAAATCTATTTGATTATGGAAGGTAATCATTATTTTTAACTCAGAAATCTGGACCAAACTTCTGATTGCTGCTTAATGGAAGAAAAATAATCTGTGAAGTTCTTTGCCCCTCACTGAAATGTTGACGCCTTAATTTGGGTGAACCCTTTCAATTAAAGACACAGAGCTTTTTCCCTTTCCTTTGAAAATATTCTGTAGCATTTCATGGTAATTATAATATGAGTGCGGATTAAACATGATTTCAAGTGTCATTTATATTTACCACAGCAGGATACAACTTATGGGCTTGCAGTGACAGAAACGCTAGCGTGTGAGGGATAGTGCTAAGCCTCTGAAATCAGAATCCTGGAGTGCTGTGAGTGTTTATTATTTCACATTCAGACACTTACTGTTTTTATTATTGCCGGTGGTTTTCCACAGTGACTGCCAACTGAATGCGACTTAATTGCATTATTTAGCAACTTAAATTAAGTTAATCCAAGATGGGTTTTTTTGTAGAAATATATTGTCGTGTATCAATTAATACTTCTTAAAATAATTTTTAAGCTTAGAAGCCCCGCAAGAGACTATGTTACTTTGGAAACAGTACAGTGTTACACAGTAAGAAACAATCAAGTGTGTTATTCATTTTTCCTCCCTAATGCTGTGTTCTGGTAGACTGAGATAAACTTTATTGATTGGTTCTTTTTATATTCTCTATGCAATCTTACATCTTTACTTAACATGTGCTAATGAAGCTATTCAAGAAAAATGTATAGTCTTTAAACCCTTAATTATCTCCTAGGAACATAAATACAAAATTGCTTAGAGGATGCTCATCACAGGTTATTTATAATAATAAAAATTTTACCTGTAGAACCACTTAGAGTGCCTAATTTTATTACCAGAACTTGTATATCCTGGTAATTCCATTGGCTGCCAGTAGACATTATAGAGAGAAATGATTTATTGTCTGTGTAATCAGTGGTAACAATTTATGCTAGAGAATTATTGTATTACACACAATTGACTGCAGTTGAAACATTTTGGGGTAGTGATCTACTTCTACCTTCTTTTGGTAATATGTAGTCTGGTGGTGGGAAGATATTCATAGGATTATTTTATGATCCTAGGTCTAGACCTCAGGGGTCCACTATTAGTGCTATAGCTTGCTAGAATTGTCTTGGGTTGTCTGGTTAGATGAATGCTCCGTTCTGAATAAGTGAAACCCATGAGTTTCTTTTTGGTAGAACTTCTTATTTTTGACCCTTGTGATGTAGCATACGGGACGCCATCTTTAAATTTCTATAACTTAATCTACATTCTTAACATTCTTGAAAATCTAGTGAAAATTGCTTTCTTATCAGTTATATTGACAGAATCATAACTTGTTTTGCTCTATGAAGCCTTCAATACATCCATTTTTTACTGATATATTCTCTATGAAAGTATATTTAGTAACTGTTTAATCATCTTGAAAATTTCTAGTTTTGAAAGTGAAATATAAATAAGCATTCTGTCTCTCTGTCTTTCCAATGCAATGTCTTTAAGTGATGTATGCAACAAATATCTTTCATGTCTTAGGTATATGATTCATACTACTGGCTAAGACTTAGAATCTATAGCAAGGTGAATTTTCATTTTGGCATATGAGAAAATAGTTGCAGGTTTTCATGTTAGCTGCCAATTAAAGTCTTTTTTGTGTGTGGATAAGTAGACTGAGTTTAAACTTTCTCATCTTGACATTACTAAGCTACATTGATGAATTGATCCTGGGAAATGAACCTTCACACTGTAGTCTTTTTTTTTTTTTTCTTGGTCACACATGCCATGTGCAGGCATTAGCTTGTAGCAGCATTTGAATGAATGCTTAAGGATGTAGCTTACTATATAGAGCCACATAGGCTGAGATATTTAGAAAGTACGAGAGTCATATTCTGACACCAACCTCGGGGTCCTTTGCGTTGTCTTTATGGTATTCTACTGTCACCCTCAATTGATGCCCTATTAATGTTGACTTGTAACGATGAGCAATGTGCCAAAATGCTGACGTGAGTGAACAAATCCTTGGGAAGTTACATGAAAGTCGGCCATTCGCTACACCTGACATAGTTCAGTTTTATTTAGTGTCTAAATAGAAGGAAAGAATCACAATGTGCAGGGCAGACTGGCCAGAAACAAAGAAGAAGAAATTAAGAATTCCAATTCATTCCATTGAGTCGACGCTACTAGAACTTTGTTCTCTCATGTATCCTTATCTTGATTGAAAATTACAGTCTAGAAGTTATGGTTATTGGAGAATATTCTGATCTGAAAACATAGAAAAATGTGATGGATTGGTTTAGAAAGAAATGTTTTATTATAATGTGGTTCCTTTGTTTTGATAGGAGCACCGACAAATAAAGTAATGAGGCAGGGGATGATTTCTAGCCTATATGTTCCTTCGACGCCTAAGTGATTTTTGTATTACAGTCCACTACTCCTCTTAGAGCGTGTTTTCACCTGTATAATCCTTTTAATTAAGAAAGAGAATGATATGAACATATATAAAAAACCAAAACTGTATTACTACCATAAAATCTATTTGTGTCCATTTGCAATCTATTTTATTAAAGAAGCTATAAAAGATCTTACAATGTGGAAATATGGATAAAATAAGCATTAAGTATCTCATATATATGTTAGAAAGTGTATTTTATATAATTGAGCATAATATTTAATTCAGAGTTTCTGCATGTAATGCAAACATTTTTAAAAGGCTGCTGTGTAAGTCGTACAGATGATATAAAACTCTTTAGTTACTGAAAAAATGCCAAGATTTCATCTCCTTAGCCTAAAATAGAAAATATTCTATACATCTTGATTACAGTTAAACTTAGTACACGACAATAACTAAAAAACCAGATTTGTGAAAATTGCAAAAACAGTTCTTCATAAAATATTTTACATATTAAATTTTAATGAAAGAAAAACTATATGATTACATTAATATGGATGAAAATAATTGGTTACTTTGTGTGTGTGTGTGTGTGTGTGTGTGTGTGTGTGTGTGTGTGTGTGTATGCTTTCTGCATGACAACCAGATCAAGGCATAAATATCTGGTTTCCAAAAGACAAAAGATGTGTTCTTTTTAAATTGTCTCTTAAACAGCAGCTTTCTTTAAGCTGTTGACAAGATCTGGAGTGTCATCAATTCAGAGTTAAGCTTCCTGTCCACTGTCTTATGTGCAAACAGAGCCTGAGGGGTACACAAGTGGCCAGATGGCTATGTTGCTGGTAAAAAGAGGCAGTCTAATGGCACGGACTGTGGTGATGGTTTTGTGAGTGTATACTTATCTCTGAATGAACAAAGTTGTACACATGTGGGGCATTTGATATGTCAAAGACTAAAATTCTTTTTCCCATTTTTATTGATATATATGTTATATACAGTGGCCACATTAAGCTTGAGAATATTGTGCACATATTCATCAGGATGTCATAATTTCCCCTCCCCCTTTGTGGTGCTCCTGTCTCTTCCCTCCTCCCGCCTGATTCCCAATATCTCACCCATTTTATTCCATAAATTCCCTGTATTCTGGGTGTGTCATAATAGATCAACCATGCAATGTTTAACCTTCTGAATCTGATTTATTTCACTAAGCATGATGGTGTCAAGTTTCTTCCACTTACCAAAGGATACAAAAACATTCTTGAGTTGTAAGAAGGGAGCACATTATCTGGGTTCAAGTCGTATACAATAAGAGGACTGTTGTGTTTTCTGTATCACCTTGTCTACATTCTAGTCTTTTATTTTGCGCCTTCAGGTTAAGCAGTATTCTAGGTTCTCTAAGGGAAACCATAATGACCCTAGATAGTCCTTGGATTGTCCACCAATATCTATTTATTTCCCCAGTTACACATTAAGGCTCAGGGAAAATTCTTACTTTTCTGTGAGTAGAGGTGTGAAAGCCAGTGTTTAACAAGAGTTCCCCTGTGGGAGAGAGCGAGCTGGGACTCCTCTTTCATTCAGCCTTTAGTACTAAATCCACTACCCATCACTTTAGCATTTGGTGGTAAAACATAGTAATGCTGCTCTACATATTCATGGGATAAATTTTAAGCTTTGGATAGACTACCAGGGATTTACCTAAGATCCTTATTTTTTTTCTGTCTGAAAGATTTTTTCCACTATTCACATACAGAAATTACATATATTAACAGGAAAAATACACTTTCCATGTATCTTGAAAGATCTAATGATGAATTTTTTAAAAGGTAATTGGTCAAAGTGACTGGATGGCTGGAAAATCTTATCAGTGGAAGAGATACATGTAATTGTTATTGTTATGTTGCCCAGCTGGAGAGCAAATGAAGGCGGTGTTGGTAGCTGGTGAACTTCTCTACCTGCAGGATTACCTTAAAATCCTGACAGTCACTCTTCACTTTCTTAAACCTCACTATCAATGCTAAGGGATGCTCAGAGGCAAAGCCACTTTGCAGGTTGCCCACATCTGGTCCGCAGTATCTCAGATGGCATCTGTGATGACGGTTTCCAGGATCTGACCTGTGGCAATGTTTTTAGAGATTTAGATTGTATGTTTATATGGCAGAACCATCCGTAATTCAACTTACAGCAGAAATTTCTTCCTTTAATTTGTTTTTTTTTTCTGTGTATGCCATATAAGCTAAGATATAGAACCATGAAAATTTTGCAAAATAAATTTGAGATTGATGTTAGTTCAACATTGAGATAGACATAGTCTATTTGTAACGTTTAAATCTTTAAGCTTAGGGTAAAATGTTTGGAGAAGAATCATTACAAACCCATATTAAGGTAGTTCTGGGTCCGGCAGAGGGCTCAGGTGGATCAACAGCTATGTTAATGAATATTCATAGTGGATTCTCACTAAATATTTGCTGAATGGAATTGAAAATTATAAAAGACTTGACCTTTAGGATTACTTTAAAAATTATTTTTGATTCAAAATTAAATAGTTATGTTTCAGTTTCTTTAGTGTTAAAAGACACCTGCCTTCACTATAAGTGTAACTGTCAAAAAGTACTAATGGCAGACATCTAAAAATCGTCTTCCAATGTATTTTATATGTTTGGACTAAAACACAAAGACAACCTGTATTAAAGACAGTTCTTAACTAAAACATTGAAGAGACCATTATGAAACATATCATTTTATTTTTGTAACTGAGCTGCATTTACGTAGTGTTTTCTTTAAGCAATATGAATATGACCTGGAATTATATATAATGAAGTACTGAATTAATGCATATATCTGATTCAAGGCAAAAGAGCCAGCATTCAGAATTGGATTTAAAATGATTTTAAAAATGCATGTGCCTATACACAGCACACGCACATATTCACACACACACACAGATGTACACATGCATAGGCTATAGGAAATCATTCTGAAAAAAGTAAAATATAAACTCAGAGGAAAAACTTAGAGGGTGGGGCTTATTCTTACAAATATTTTAAAAATATGGTACTTTAGTATAGGAATAAGCTACTGGGTAATAGACTTCCTTCATGCCTGGTGAGCCCAGAGCTACATATCTAAATAAGGATTTTTCTTGGATTGTACTCAGTCTTCTCGGAAAACTGTCCATTTCTTTGGTTATGCAGTCTTTCCAAATAGGCCTGCAGACCACCTTTGACATACCCACGTTGGTCTTCTACTTTCCTTTTAGTTACATTTTCCTTGCCACTCAGCACTGATCCTACTGCAGTTTTCTACTTTAAAAATTTGCCGACCTGCACCCCTCGTAGGATCTTAAACTTAACAGTCTAGTCATAACTTGATACAACCCTGACAAAGCAGTGATTCTTAGATGCTAAGAAACAGGGTAGAGTTTTCTTGAGCCAAATCTTCTAGAGATGAGTTAAGTATGTGTTAAATTGAAATTATTCTTTGTGTCTTTGTAGAATTCTGTAATTCAAGGCAATTTATTTGGTAGGAATCGGAGGCTGAATTCTAAGTTGTTGACATCTATAGATATTTGCTTCAAGTTATATTTTCATGTAATTTTAGAATAGAAAATATTAGTCAAATGGAAACAGTTAAATGCTTATAAACGTGGCAAATAATAAAGGAAAAGTTTATACCTGAGATTTTTCTCATAGATTATTTGCATTTGAGGCCAGAGAACACAGTCAGTGTTTAGAGCACTTACCTAGCAAGCGCAAAGCCGTGAGTTTGAATCCCCAGAAGCACATACTCAAAGCATTGTGGTACATGCTTGTAATCCCAGAAGTCTGGAGGCTAAGACAAGAGGATTTCTTTGAGTTCAAGGCCAACTTGGGCTGCATAATGAGACCCTGTCTTGAAAAATTAATAAAATAAACTTCTTTAAAAAATATTATCTGTATTTGTACTTTCTAAAAAGGATAGATTTAAATAATACAATAATACAATAATTTGAATCACTAGTCAGTGAGAGTTATTTAAATCATTACATTTTAAGCACGTTACCAGCTTTTGAAAGGTCTCCAGGATGCTTTCCACGGTGGTTGTACCAGTCCCACCAGCAAAGTAAATGGGTTTCTTTTTTTCCACAACCTCACTAACATCAGTTATTGTTGGATTTCTTGGTATGTGCCATTCTCACTGGGGTAAGATGATATCTCAATGATGATTGGACTTGCATTTCTCTGATGGCTAATGATGATGAATATCTACTGTGTATTTGCTGGTCATTTGAACTTTTTCATCTGAGAACTGCCTGTTCATTTCAGTTGCACATTTTTAAATAGAGTCTTTTAGCTTGAGGATCTATTTTTCTTCAGTTCCTTGTATTTTCTAGTTATTAGCTTCCTGTATGAGGAGTAGATGGTAAAATTTTTTCTCATTTTGTTGGCTATCTCTTCATTCTGTTGATAGTTTTCTTTGCTGTACACAGTGGAGTGATACTCTTTCATAAAGACATAAGTTTGAGGCTTTTGTAGGTAAATGGTTGCAACTTGAGACCCTCATGTTTAGTGAAGTAAGCAAAGCCCACAAGGTCAAATTTCGCATGGTTTCTCTAATATAAGAAACCCAGACTACAGGCATTTTATGGAACCAAATGGATGTGGTAGTGGAATTCAGGCAGAGAAGAGGGAGGGGGAGAATCTGTCATGTTGACCCACCATATATGTGCACAAAATACTCAGGCTCAATGTAACCATTGTGTATGTAGGTGTGTGCGTGCGTGTTATAAAACTGGGGCAAAAACAATGTTATTAGGAACTTAAAAGCCATTGTTTTAAAAGTTCTTTCAATCACTACTGGCCCACACCAAGAAAGGCCACTCATTGTGGTAAGTAGGAAAAAAAATTTATTAAAAGTTATTTTTGAAAAAGATAGTAACGTTAAAAACTCTCAGATCACCACTTGTTCTAATACAGATGGGCAAAATCTCTTATACCATACTACGGAAGCAATTGTTTTCATTCAAAACTAGTTTTGTGTTTAATACTTCTGCCACAGGTAACTGCTGACTGGGGCATGCTTTCAGTACTTCCTTTCTTTTTGCTGTCACTCCTCCCTGAGGCATGAGGTTTGTGTACCACTTTCTAGGGAAGAAAGTGGATTACGCACCTCAGAAAAATGCTGTCCTGTTGATGTCAAGAGCACTTCTCCTCCCATATATATACACAATATACAAGGGCTCTATAATTTTATGTAGAACAACAAGGGCTATGTAGGATAAAATTTGTTATCCTACATAAACTGTATGTTCATTGCTATTTGTAGGTTTTTAAGTTTAAAAGATACAACACATTTAAAATAGTGATCATTTTTCATCTACAAAATCAAAATTCTATTCCCATCTACTGTCATCTAAATAAGTTGAACAGGTATTTCTGAAATCACAAGCAACTAAGCCATCTTTTCCCATATTAAACATGATATCACATCTTGAGGTGAGTGACATTAGTTTCCAAGGCTAGAGTCTAAGAGGCAGAGCCAGTGCTTGTGTGTGTGTGTGTGTGTGTGTGTGTGTGTGTGTGTGTGTGTGTGTGTGAATGCACACACACACACACACACACGAGACAGAGAGATTTATGCAAAAATATCACATAAATTCCCAAGATTGTGTGATTTCTTTGAATTAATGATAATGGCAATCATCTGAGACTTCCACTCTCAAATATGTTTTGAAGAACTAGTAGTCATTGAGAATGGCCTTAGCAATGGAGGAACAGACTTAGAGGGCTAAGGGAAGAGGAAGAGGTGCATCTGGAAGGACAGTGGAAGGGAATAGACAGGACCGACCAGCCTCTGGGCTCAAAGGAAAGGACTAAGCCTTGGAGTGGGATATAAGAGCCCACCCAGCCACAAAGCACGAGTGATGACAGAGTCTGCCAGTGACTTGGAAGATTTAGCCTTAAGTACAACAGAGAATTAAGACACAAAATGTTTGGAGGCTGAACAGAGCCTTAATTTGCGGAAGTAAAGACAATGTGTACTCACTTATCTTGACTGGCATTTGGTCACTTTCTAGAAACAAAGAATGAATCATGATTCCTTGTCAGGGAAGCTTTCTAAGACAGTACCTGAGAATCTTCAGCCTGCGGAAGCTCTTTGTTGAGGGAAGGAGAAAAGCATTAAAGATGCAGTAGGTAGTTTTAACAAATGTATGCAAATTGCATTATGATGGAAATTGTGTCTCAAAGATTTTCTCACTAGGGGAAGGACCAACAATTGGTAAATATAAAGCGCTTCATGTCTGCAGGCTGATGCATTCTCTGATTTAGTGCCACTCACAGGGCTTTGTAAGCCAGCGATAGCATTTTCTTGGTCTGTGTGATCACCTGTCTCTCATTATGTTATGGAAGCACTAGAAAAGATGTGTATTGCCTTCTTAATATTTAATTAGATTTTTAAAATTAGCATTCGCTAATGGTAATTTCGGCATATTGCAGCTGCTACAGCAAATTGAGAGGTCCCAGTGGGGTCTAAAGGTGTGCTTGACAATAGCCTGATGATCTGTCCCGATGTTCCCAGCACTATGCTTGTAGGATATTGCTGAGGGTGTCTGAAAATGTTTCTAACAGGTGTTACCACCCATTCCCCCGGGCTTTTCTCTGTCCTTCTGTAGGGGACATGTGTGGGTTTACGAAAAGTACGATTAATAAGCAGGCTCTGTTCTGCCACTAGCAACTTTTTTTTTACTCATTCAGCACTTTTATAGCAGAATTTCTCACTTAAGTAGTATGGTGTAATTCCATTTTCCACAAGTCTAGGGGCTTGATATTAATTTTAAAGAGCAGGGCTTTTGACGGGAAGACTGAGGAGGGCAAACATGCCAGGCAGAGCTGCGTGTGCATTGTTTATTCTGCAGTTCCTGAAACGAGCGCTTCAGTGGATGGGATAAAGGGGGGATTATGGATGCTTTCGGTGCTCCCATAAATTTAGCAGAAACTCTGAATATCTGAAATAAGATGCAATGATTGCTCAGCTGGGAAGAGAAATGCCAGTCCTGCTGTAAATCTTTACTGCCCAGCCTTTCTCAACCCATTTGTCTGTCTTTGCTTTCTATAACAATTTTAACACTGAAAAAATATCCCCAGGGCTAAAAACTTATTAAAACTCTCTGTGTGGAGTAAGTATACTGCCTAGAGTTCTCTGAGGAATTGCAAAAAGAGAGAAAGCTGGTCCTAGCCCTCTGGCAATAAATCTAATGAGAGCCACAGGCAAATACAAAGGATTATGTGTGCAAGACAGGTGACCAAATATTAATAAAGACACCTGCATACATAAAACAGGCTGAATGAAAAGTTTGCCATTGGGTTTGAGGGCTGTGTTGTGCTAGAATGGGATCTTTATGCTAGTGGTATTACTAGTAATAGCTACTACTAAGATCTTCTAAGTGTTAGGCAATGTATTCACTTTATGTTATCAGATCTTTATCCTACCCCATGGTCATTAGTTGAAAAAGAAAAAAGGTTAAGATTTTAAGGTGCATATTTTCTTTACAAAAATCACCAACCTAGTTTACTATCAAAAGTGAGTTGGAATCCAGGATATTTCTATGCTTCTTGAGTGCTCCATAATGCCATACACACACACACACACACACACACACACACACACACACACACACATACATATATTACTTATGTATATACTTCTATATACTTATACAAATCCGAGTCAGAATTGGGAAAAATTACTATAGAAAAATAGTTGAAGGAAAACAAGAACATTATTAGTATATAAAGAAGTAATTCCAAGAAGGGAGTGATTATCTCTAGAATTTTCATTGTCCTAAAAGCATTGAAGATAGACCATTTTGACCTTTTGCAGATCAAATAACTTATATATATAAAACATACAGTTGTAGCAATTTGGTATACAATTATGTGGTAAACTAATGGATAGCAAAGTGATCAGTTTGTTTTATGGTGTTATGGTGAGCAGACCAGCAGCTGCCACAAATATTTAACATGATCTAAACAGACTTATTAGTATCACCAAGAAACAACTATTAGGTGCTAATTGCTCAGTCGCTCCCTTGATATTTACGGTGCCATGCGTCCCTTGATGCTCATGTTCATGACATGTCTAGCTTTTTCCTTGGAAATTTTCTATTCTAAGAATTATGTCTAGATTTACTCAGTGCCTACCCCAACAATATGCCAGCTGTAGTTCAGACAATGTAGAAACTGGGGAAAGATATCAAGAATAAGGTTATAAGACAAATCCGAGTCAGAATTGGGAAAAATTACTATAGAAAAATAGTTGAAGGAAAACAAGAACATTATTAGTATATAAAGAAGTAATTCCAAGAAGGGAGTGATTATCTCTAGAATTTTCATTGTCCTAAAAGCATTGAAGATAGACCATTTTGACCTTTTGCAGATCAAATAACTTAGAACAAAGTAAAAAAGTGATATTTACATATTGCATGAATCAGTGCAATCTGAGAAAACTAGAATCAATGTTGACCCCTTCTGACTTCCACAGTGTTACTGGATGGACTGTAGAATTTTATGCCATGGAACCATAGAAGTGAGACAAATTCATATATTATTAACAAGGAAACCAAGGCTTCTGTATTGGGCCTTGAACCTTTTGAAATCATCGTGACAATCTGCTTTTATTTTTAATGGCCAACATGTCTACATGCGAAGTTGAGGAGAATCTGACCCAAGATTCTAATAAAGAAGGCAGACACAAATGAAAATAGTCAAGCCTTTTCTGCCATCTTTGTCACCAGTCAAATGTGCCTAGACTCAAGAATTTCAGCATAAAATAGCCTTCAGGTTTATGCAGAGTAACCCAGGCAACTGTTATCAAACCTCCACATCAGTAGTATTATCCACCGCAAAGGTAGTGGGAAACTTAATAATGTATTGTCTACCTGTGTGACCCCCCAAGATGGATGATTTTTAAGTCAACAAAGAGCTAATGAAGTGAGAGAATTTCTTTTAGTTTTCTGCTCCTTAGTAACACCTTTGCTTTTAATGACTAACAGGTTGAGGGCTCAGAGTTTATTTGCCTTCTGTCCCCTTGTGGTTTTCCACAGTTGTTTCACAGAGTATACACTCTTGGTCTCATCGTTCTTATGATAGTTATAATTAATTGCATATCAATAAACATTAACTTGAATTGAACAGAAAATTATCTTAAGCACAGTATAAATTCAACAAAATATACAATATGAAATCATAAAAAATGTTTTCCACCTTATTTTACAATTGGTTTAGAACACCATTTTATTTCTCCAAGTAGCAATTTTAATGTGTTCGTTAAGGCTGCTTCCAGCAAAGTAACTGAGATACTTTTGTTGGGAACTTTTATTTCCTGTTTTCAGTTGTGTCTGTTTTTTATTGTTTAGTGACAGGGGTCATGCTTCCTGCATGACTGAGTGGTGATAGGGAAGTGGAAAGTCATGGGTATGTCCCTGGAGGGACGAGAGCATTGCCTGCGCTTCATAAAGGCCTAAGCAATGACTCTGGCGTTCCCGAAGCCCACCCACTGGCAATATAGGCAATTAAAGTCTCTGCTTACAAGTCGGTAAACACAGAAGATAAGGAATAAGAAATAAAGAAATGTTAGTGGCCATGGGGCTCCCAAGAATACTTGATCAGAACAGAGCCACCTCTTTCATAGTCTAGGTCAGACTTAACAGTTTCTGTTTGTGGGATGGAGGTCGTCTAGTGTGTGACCTGTTCCTTGGGCCTCTTCTGACACCATGTACGTCAGACTTCGGAAAAGCTGCCGTGAACCACAGCCACAACTGACTGGGGAGAAATTTGCTTACCTTACTCCTGGGTCAGGTAACAGACTATTACGTCGAGGTGCAGCTAGTTGCCGTTTCAGAGACAAATATGGTGCTTATCATCCGACAGGTATGACTCTTTGAGACAGTTCATCAGGCACCCAGGAAGTGTAGCTATCTCAAGGAAGCAGCTAAAATGATTTATTCCTGTTCAAAGGAGGGTTTAATTGGCATTTGTAAAGACATAAAGGAGTGAGCCAGGAAGGAGGCTACACAATTCCAAGTCATCTGAGTTGCGTGTGTAGACATCTCAATTGTTTACACTGCTCAAAACTTCAGAGCTGTAAACTTTCCAGGCAGTGCAAATGTGTTCTTTACACATATCATATGGAAGTGCGTACATACACTTTGGTATGTCTGCAGAAATGTTTTCTATGTGCACATGTGCTTAATTACATATCTTTCAACCAGATTATTTTAGAATGACTTCTGTATGTAATAATCATCTTTGTCCTTACAAATGCTGGCAATGAAGCCTGTGTCTTTGAGAGTTACCATTCATGAATTGATTGCGTATACCTTTATTACAAATCTATACAGATTTGTACTAAGCATATTGGTTTAGTAGTAGCGATTATGGCTCGACTGTTGCTTTAAAATTTCTTATGCTTCTATGTAGAGATTTACTCTAGTAAATAAACAGCTCTAATAGGAAGTACTAAATGCTATAATCAGAAGGCTATGTTAATATAGAGGAACATTGCCAAACCAATCAGGCTTTAGAGGAAGGTTTTGTCTCTCAGTTAGCTGAGTCCTGGAGGATGACATAAGGTAACCTTCTGCCCTTAATAAGAAATAGGAGGACTTTGTCCTGACACCTCAGAGGACTTTGTAATTCTGAATCATCATTTCATGCTGCTTCCGGGGTACACAAAGAAAATGAGGAATTGGGTAAAAAAAAAAGGTAATTGAAGTGCCAAAAGCTAGCATTAATCCATTTTGTGCAGAAGCATCGCAAGTGCCCCTATGCTGTTTCACCAGTTATCAAATCTTGAGTAGATTATTTAATCAGTTGTGAAATAGAATAGGACCGTTCACGGTGTTTCTTATGTTTCCTGTCTAGCTGTATTTTTCTCCTTGCCTGTAGTACCTCTCGGAGGTGATGGATCCTGCCTGCCTAACACGTGTGGGCTTGGTGGCTCACTGTTACATGTCATAACAAGTCTTCTGTAAATGTCTTTGGGGCAGTTTGACCTAGAAGAAAAGCCATTACTGTTACCTTATACATTTACTTAAATGACATTTATTAATATTCATCTCTGAGTCGAAAGTTGCAATAAATTTCTTTAATGTTTTTTCCCTGAGTTTTAGAGTAGCAATTAACTATTAAAAATAGAGAAAATGTTCTAAACTTTAATAATCATTTACCTAGGTTTTTGGGTATTTGACGTGTTGAAAATCAATTGTCCATGGGTGCTCTGCCTTTCTGCACAACTTGTAATCAGAAACATACATTTCCTTTGTTCTAAACTGTCTCTGTGAAGACGTTGTGTGGCATACAGTCTTGCCATACAGAGGAGAAGGGAGGGTTTTTCTTTTTTGAACCATCTAGATAATAAATAAAACATCGTCCCTGAGGGCAAAGGTCAATCAAGCTTGCTGTCCTTTATAAAAGATCTGGTTCCCCTAGCTGGACCTAGAGATATGTGTCTGCAATCCCGGCACACTGGGAGGCTGACACATGTGAATCACAAATCTGATCTGAATCTGGGTTCTTTAGTAAGACCCTTCTCAAAATAAAAAAAATAAAAACAAAGGCCAAGGATGTTGCTATGCCACAGAAAAGCAACAGAACAGAACAAAAGCCCTGGCTGCTCTAAGGTCAGGGGTTTCCTTCCTTTGCTGTAAGGCCATTCATTTCACGAGAAGACAACACTGGCTCTCTTTGTATTACTCTTTGGATACGCAGGCTCAAGAAACTGTCAGAAAAGTTAATCCTCTGGTTCTGTTATTTCCATGAATAATAAAGCCTTTTGCTTCCACGCTAAAGTCTGGGGGTCTCCTGTTAGCCTTCACGGAACTCTGGTAGTTTTTCACTGGCTGCCAATGGATAAACTCTCAGAGCCTTCCCATGTTTTGACACAAGTCCTCTCAATGGCTTTTCTTTGCTCACGAACTTTTATTTTTTCTTATGGCAAAAATTAAAACAAATAAGTAACTAAATATAATTTCATCTAATTGAATTAACTTTCATTGTGCTTATCCTTAAAGCACTGAGCTAACCTAGGGATTTACAGAATTTCTAGACTGGTAGGAAAGCTCGATAGAAAGTGTTGCTCCTGCTTTGTATTTCTATTTTCCGCTAAAATAAGAACCTTCTTGAGTGTACTAAGCCATTTTAAAATACTAATTGCTTTTTATTTTCTACATATATAAAATTAAATAGTCATCACGTTGCTATGGCTTAAGTGTGTCCATCAAAATTCACGTTGAAATTTTAGTTCCTTTTGGCAAATATTAAGAAGTGAGTCTGAGTGGAGCCATTGGATGAGTGATTCATGGAGATCTGCCCTCAGAAATGACGTGGTGTACTCACTGGTTAAAGGGTTGATGGGTTGCCGTGGAGGTTGCCACGTTACGAAGGTGAACAACTTCCTGGCTTTCTTGCCCAGGCTTGGGGTGTCTTTCCTTGTGCCCTGTCACAGACAGTAGCACCAGGTTCTCGAACTTCTAGAACCATGCATTTCATACTTTACATTATCTACTATCTTCATTTAGAGGACAGAAAATAAATCAATGTATGTATCAATGAGCTGAAACATTTTTTCTTCTTCTTAGTTTTTGCTTGGTTGATTGACTTAAAATCTGCAGAGACCCTGTAATACCTCATTACAAAGGGAGGAGTGGGAGGAGTTATTACCGTGTAGTGTGCTTTGATAATTGTGGAATGCCAAACGTGATGCAATCTTGCCTCAAAATCATTTGCTAATAAAAGAAAGACCCATCCGATATGATATTTATTGTTTTCAGAAGGACACATAGCAGGAATATATTTGAAAAGAAAAAGAAATACTCCAGGTCAACTTGTCCTTGTGATTGTTGCTTGTTCTGCAGAAACCTGCTCCTGCTCTGTTTGGATTAGGGTTCAGATGATAACAGGTATTGACACCCCACTAATTCAGAGTAGTGTGCATGTCACAGGTGGCAGAGAGACATCCAGATCCTCAGGGACCGGGGAAGTGTTTTATGAGGTGGCAGTGGAAAGTGCCTGCTCGCAATGTGTGATGATGACAGCTTTTTTAGTCTTTTGTTTTCTTCCATTTCTCTGAACTGAGAGAGTTCATAAATTTTTGTAGGCAAAAGTGCTCCTTGGTGACATATACTTTGGGGGGGGGGGAGCGTGGATCTATACCCACTGACAATTTATGTTAACCTTTAAAAATGAGAAAGCACAAAGCAGTGTGTAAATAATTTAATTGGGAATCTTGGTTTGTGTGTGTGTGTGTGTTCCCTAGTTAATACCATTTATTCTAGATTTTTCTCTTACAAATTCATGTATTAGAATTATTACCTATCTGAGCTGGGAAAGTCATTTTTTCTGTGTGGTACCTAAGGAACCAGGAAGACAATGACTCACTTTCTCAGGGTAAAAATGTAATTACTATTTGTATTCTGCGAAGAGAAGTCATGGAAATAATTATTAGCAAAACATATACACCAAGTCTCTCAAGTGTGACCTGACAAGATTTTATTGACCTTTTCTCTCCGCACATGACATCTCCTGGGGCTCCATGCTTACTTTTGTCTCTGGCATTACAAATTCAGGTTAATTATGCTAAGTAGCATGAAGCCAGGAAAAAAAATACAAAATGAATGTAAAGTACTAGTAATATATTTCAAACTCCCTGAGCTCAATTTACTCAATATGTGTGTATTGGTAAGCTCGGGCTTGAGGTCTTGTAGAAAATCTATGAGTGAAGTTGACCTGTACCATATTAATGCAGTTTTGAGAGTCTAATTGTCAGAAGCTCAAAAATGCATAAGTGTAACAATTAAATCTACAAAATCACATAACACATGACCCAAGAATGCGCTAAAGGAAATAGGAGTAAATAATAAGTGATAAGGATACAGGTAACAGGGTGTATCTTTTCTTGTAGAAAAATGGAAAATGCTCTTAGTGTTTAAACAGTGAGAGGAAACAGGCAGAAAGTGGGTTCTGCAGCTGATTTATTTATTTATATTATGTATTTATTCAAATATGTATGATAGACAACATGCATGCATAGTTTTTGTTGTTTTATGGATCAGTTAAACATGAATAACTTTAATTAAAATTTAAGAATCATACTTTCTCAACCACTTAAAAAATATAACCAGTGAGGATACATCGTGCATCCATTGAAAATAGATCTGTCTGTAAACTTTCCTTTTGGGCTCTTTGTTTTGTTTTGTTTTTTAAGACTTGACTGTCATCTAAGATATTGCCTGTCCTGAAATGTCTCTGCCATGTCTCTTTTCTGTCCCCTGATGCTCTAACCCCTGGGCCCAGAAGTGGAGTAGGCATGTTGTTTCTTGCCCCTCGTTGTTGCTTCTGGGTCACTGTATCTCTGTCTTTCCAAAAAGACCCAGATGCTCCGTTCTTCTGGATGAAATCGGATGTATACAGAGAAATGATCTTGCTCTCGAAGCTCTTGCTCCTTCATCACTTCCTCATTCCAGATACCTACTCCTCCCACGTTAACAGCCACCACCTGGACACTGACTTGTTACCACCTGGTGTATTTTGCGTTAACTTGGGTATCCTTTCTGTGTGTCTGTCTTTCTGACGGAAGGTAGGTTTCTTAAGGCCGGACATACTTTCTCCCACATTTACTTCTGTGTTCTTATCACTAGAAGCATGTCTAGCACATGGTAGACTGCTAAGACACAGCCAGTGAATGTGTAAAGCCTTGAATTTAGAATTACTTCAATATGTGTGTATGTGCATGTGTATTAATCAATTTGATCTAACAAAATGATGTTTTCGTCTTTCATCAGATCAAGTAAATTGCCCAAAGTCACACAGTTACTGAAGGGAAAAGAGCCAACATTCAACAAGTCAGACTCTCAAACCACATTATTCTCATTCTTATTTCTGGATTTTATTTCTCTCTCTCAAAAAATCACAAATAAATAAATTGAGAGTTGGCAAGAGAGGGAAGCCAAATTTAAAATTTTAAAGAAGCCTGGATACTTTGTGATTAAAAACAATGGAAGTGCATTTTATTCTGTCATAAAACAAAAGAGGTTACATCATGCATTTTTAGGTTTAGGTTTCAAATCTAACACAGTAAAGGCATTTGGCATTGAGAAGTATATTCTGTTCTACAGATGGTATTTGACAGAGATCCTTATTAGGAAGACAAGTTATAAGAATGTGCACAGAAGTGTTGTGAGAGGGTAAGATCATGACGACCATCACCCGACCAAGGATACATGGCTTTTGTTCTGAAAAATATATTTGAAAGAGCATCCGGATGTGGTCCTCGCTCTGGACCTGGATGAGCAAACCAGGGACCCAGGAGGTGCTCAGGCAAGGCTAGTCCTCACATCTGGGAAAATTAATCAGGATTGTTTACTTTCCGTCTTCTGTTCATTATCTTTACTTTTTCCTTCCGCATGTAATGTATTTAAGGAATATGTTTGCCTTTGCTTGTGGTGAGGGGACTATAGCAAAAATTATTATGTAGTCTCTGATCTAACATATATTTTAATGAATGCTTGTTTAATGATGAGAATCTGGAGTGTCACTGAGTAGGTTCAAGTCCTACATTTCGGACTAATACATGTGTGACCACAAAGTGTACACTTGACTTTTCTGTATGTTGATATCCTCATCCCAAAGGCAGTGATGAAAAAAAAAGGTCCTTTGTAGGACTGTCGAAGGACTACATGCTTTGATATTTATATAGCACTTTAAATAGTACCGGGCACAGAGATAGGACTCTATAAATGGCCACGTTATATAAACACACATATGTATGCACTTATAGACTTGCTATCTATATTCTTTGGTCTCAAGAAGAAGGCATTCACTTTGGATCTCTCTGTTTTCCTCAGTGTCTTCTTTATATATCTCTTTCCTACTGATTCTCCACTTAACGTCAGAATGTTGTTGAAAAAGCTCAGTTCAATTTTCAGTGCACAACTTAAGCAACACATCAAACCATGATAATTGATGTAATGTCCTTGGATTTACTCAAATGCCTGCTTTCAGCGCTCATATTCTACACTGAGAAATTTTGCATCTTCAGCATCTATCACAGCGTTTATCACCTAGTACATAAGTTCCAAAACAGCAAAAACATTGCTCACTGAATGCGAGACAGTGGGGTCATGAGAAGGATGTCTGTCACTCTTTCCAAAATGAGGGCCACTGCTTGCCTCCCCAAAACCACTAGAGGGCGTAGGTCTTTGGGCATTGTTAGCTGTCTGTCTGTCCCATCAACTAGCCTGTTAGGCTAAGAAAATATGTGGACTGGGACACCAATAGTTGGTTAATTTCTCAGTAGTGGGCTTCATTAACAGCATTTGTCTAAACAAAGAGAGGTTGAAGCGTGTTCATGGTGAATATTAAGTGTGATAGTGACTGCTCAGTCTTACCGAGAAGGACCCACACTTTCCCTCCAGGAACCTTACATAGTGTGGGTGATATGAGAGGAAAGGTACCCATTTGTGCTCATCGTTATGAATCAAATTTGATTATGCTTGGTTTTGTGTGTGTGTATGCATGTTTACATATATGCACATATATATACAATATGTATGTACACACACATATATGTATATAATACAATTATATATTTACATATAACATGCATATATAATATATGTATATATGTATATAATACAATTATATGTGTGTGTGTGTGTGTGTGTGTGTGTGTGTGTGTGTGTATTAGTCCAAAGAGCCACATAGAGCCACACTTATTCTACCTTGGAGATCACTGATTCAAGTGGTAGAGTATTTTTCAAACTTTGTTCTAGAATATCGCCAACTGCATAAAAAAGTAATTCATATTTCAGGAGAGTGAGAGAATGGATGATTAATTTTGAAACGACAGTCTCTAAATTTTTAAGAATGCTTCCTTGTTATATCTTTGTAAAAGCCATTTAGTATCCATTGAGTCATATTAGTTTTTAAATTCAGGTACTATTTTACATTATTAACTATTTCCTAAAATGGCTCCTCAGGCTTGGGCTACCTCTTAGTAGCTCACTATGGTTATGTAAGCCTGAGAGGCATGTTTAAGTATTATTGCAAGTTTAAACATTTCAAAGATAAAAAAGATTATGTTGAAGGTATTCAGGATACTTGAAAATGAGTCAGATCTGTGTAAGATGAATCCAACTTCATTTGTGGTTCCAGGACTCAAGACATCTTGGTAATGGGCATCTGGAGTCTCTCACTAATTATTACTAGAAAACCAGGGACATGGAGGTTCTGATGGTCATTTATTGTATTACCTTTCTCCCCAATGCCTCTAAGAAATAAGAGACATTGGGGACAATTTTGTTTAAAAATATATTTATTTAGAATATTATGAAAAACAAATATGTGTTGTCATAAAAGATAGTATAGTCCAAGGTAAGAACCTTCTTATATGCAGGCCACGTTAGAGAATTGTTTTGATTGTAATTGTTGTAAAGTTATCTCAAAGTGTTTCTTTCTCCTTTCTTTCTAGAAGTAATTTGTAATATAATTTCTTTCCAATCATTGTGTTTGTTGCTTTATATTCAGTGTGTGTGTGTGTGTGGGGGGGGTGGTGTATAAGCAACAGCAAATGTTTGCTAGGGAACACTTGTATATAAACATGAGAGCCAGATTTGTGAGGCAGAGTACTACGGATCTGCTCTTTATACAACTGGTTCCTGAGCGATGTTGAGTTAGACTGATGGCATCTTCCTCAAAGCATGAAATTGCGCATAGGAAACGGTTTTTAATTTTTTATTGTGTCATCAACCTTCATCGGTCTATCATAGTGAGAGAAAAAAAAGTATGGCAGAGAGTGAGCTCCCAGTGATCCGTGGCTTTGTGAGAAACTCCACCTGGGACGAGGCTTCCTAAGAGAGGATAATCTAGCCGGGCACAGTGGCACAGGCCTGGAGTGCCGACCCTCTGGGAGGCACAGGAAGGAGAAGAGTGAGCGAAAGTCTAGCATGCTCAACCTGGCAGCTGAGTGAGGCCATGTCTCAGGAAAAAAAAAAAAAAAAAAAAAAACATGGCTGGGAGTGTGGCTAGGCGACAAGGCCCTGGAGTCAATTTCCAGGACCCAAACTAACCAAAGCAAAACAACAAAAGAGGAAGGACAGTATAGGCGACTTCTGTAACAATTATTTGTAGTTCCTAATGCTTTCCATAATGTTAGGGCATTTTGTCCTCCTAAAGGCAGGAGCCTGGATTAGAATCTAAGGTTGTCTTCCCTGGGACCTGGAGCTGGGAGATAATTCTCCCTGGGTGCATGGCAGAGGCGCAAGCGCAGTATGAGAGCCTGATATGTGTTTGCCAGGTGATTCCTATTCTCTGTACATTACAGTGGGAATTGGAAACCTTCTGTGTGCTTAAATGTGCACTTGGATGTGATGAGTGGAGAAACTTGGGGCGCTGCTGTGATTTCCAGCTCCCCTGCGTCTGACGAAACTGCTGCCTGCGGTAATGTTGGTTGGTGTGCTTCCTGACATCTTTCTTTTAGCACTATTACTAACTCATTTGGCTTTAAAAAAAAGACTTCTTTCCTTTTCACGTTATCTATTAGTGCGGGGTGACTGGTGCTGATGGGCAGGTGTGCAGAAAATGCCGGGAGCAGGACTTCAAATGGGAACTTTTGGACCTAGTCAGATGTTTGGCTGCGTGTGTCTGAGGTCTAATGGGCGGTGCCAGGCCATTTTTACTTTAGCAAAGGAGGTTGAATGACTTCACCGACTCGTTTATTACCTTCCGGTCCCAGCGTTACATCTTATGTTTATTTCAGTGACACACTCTCCCCATAATTATGAGAAGTCTTTTAAAAGCACTTGTAAAATCAGACACCTAACATTTTTCTCTTTTGTCTCTGCTCCGTGCACTGCTATATTTCGGCAAATTAAATATAAGCGAGTCTCTCATCCTATAAAAAAACTAAAATGAACCAGTAATTCAGCTTGGTGCTGCAAATGTACTCACGACGCCCTATTAACGTAATTTTCTTCATAAAGTAACTTTTTGTTTATAGAAGTTTTCACTTGAGATAACCTCATTATCACAACATTTTTTTTTCTGCTGTTCTCATGAGGGGACAGGAGTCAACGGGACCCGGCCTACCCGTGCACAAGAGGTGGGCCTAAGCTGCTGTCTGATTTAATAGATGTCCCGATCCACAGGCCTTTGCCTTTCGTTATTGGGGTTATGGGCCCCAGTCAAGTTCGTAGCTGTGTTTCAGTTATTCAATCTGCCCACGAATGCTCGGGCGATGTTTGCTGTACCTCACACACCCTTTGTGTGTTTTATCTACCCTCATACCAACCAGATTTTTCTATCTAGCTTATTACCTCTTTTTATCTTTCCTGTATTATGCATGCAGTTATTTGGTAGCAGAGGTCCAAAGGTAACCCAAGGTCGGAAAGCAAGCTCCGTCTCGCCCAGAGCTGGGAAAAGAGGCAGGCACGCTGTGGGCGCGCATTACACGTGTGCTGCAGGCTTTCCTTCCTGGGGCTCCCCACGGTGAATTAGAGACAGGCTCGGTGTTTAAATGTGCACCTGGAGGGGCTGCGACCGGGAGCGTATAGAGCTGCCGTGACTTCAGCGTCCCTGTGTGTGTTCCATCCAGCTGTTGCCCGCGGTGATTGATCTGTGTGTGTCCCCAAGACCTCCTTTGTCACTGCTCCTACTTACTCGGCTCTTGAAAGCCCTCTTCTCCTCCTGTGATCTCACCACGCAGAACGAAAGGTGTCCACGACCGGTGTGAAGAGGAGGCCTGGAGAAGGAGTATAGACTGGAGCGGCGGTATATGTGTGCCCAATATCAAAGTCGGAAATCGAATACAGAGAAACACAACTTTATACAATACATGGTTTCAAAAGTATAGTGTCTGGCTCTTCTGTAAGTACAAATTGAAAAGAGTCACAAATAGATTCACTTAATTATTGTCACGTCTGTGCTGTGTCTTGGTAATTGGAGCAAAAGTGCCTGAATAATTGCAGTAAGATTTTCTTAATTCACATATAGTTACATGCATATTCAAGAAAAGTGTTTTGTTTTTCTTTCCTTCATCAAAATAATCGATTTGGGAGCTGGGGGAATGTCAAGTGCTCAAGCACTAAGTACCCGAGTTCGATCCCCCAGCACCACGTAAGCTGGCGGTTGTGGCGCACGCCTGTAATCCCAGCACTCAGGAGGCTGAGGCAGGAGGATTGCTATGAGTCCAGGCCAACCTGGGCTCCATAGTGAGTTCAGGACCAGCCTGGGCTACAGAACGAGACCCTGTCTCAAAAACAAAACAAAATTAACTGATTTTTACAATCAATAATTTTAGTCTACCTATAAGGTAGTGATATTTGTAATTTAAAAGATTAAAAAATGTAAAAAAATATATTATCATAAGGATGTTTACCAAAATAAATGAAAATAGCACAAAATATAATTACTTTTATACTGCTTATTAGAATTATTTTTTCATATACAAACTTATTATGTTTAAAAGACAAATTATAAGTTATGCTTAATATTCAAATTAAAAGGCAAAATCATTTTAAAAGTAAAATTTTAAAAAATATTTTTTTGTAAAGTAATTTAGACTATACGAAGACTGCAATACCAGCACTTTGGGAGGCTGAGGCAGGAGGATCACAAGTTCATGTCTAGCCTAGAGAATTTAGTGACTTAGTGACCCTGTCCCAACATCAAAAAAATGTATTTGAGATTTAAACTAATGTGAAGACCTCAAGTTTATCTCCAGTACCATAGAAATAAAATTATGAAAATAAATTTTCATTAACTTTGTGTCCATCTCCAGTTGCTAATGTACTAATCACCTTCATCTTTCATGAAAGTTACATTTAAATCCCTTTTCTCTTCCTCTCTCTCTCTCTATATATATATACACATATATACGTATTACAAATTTAAGAATATTCTAAATTGGCTACATTACAACTTTGTGGGAAATTTATATATGGTATAGGAATATATTAAACTCAATTTACATATTTCAATAAATTGCTTAAGATAGTAAAATGTCCTTAGCCATCTTGAGTAACTGTTCCAAACACATTGCCAATTAGCCTGTACTTCAGGTACCATGAATTGGAACCAAAAAGAAGCAAAATTTCCATATAACTGTCATATTATGTAGATATTTTTGCTCTTAATTTTTGATTTTTAAAATCATGTCCACACATATATTTTGAACTCTTTTATCTAAGAGCTGGTTTCATTTACTAAATAATATGTACTTCTATAAATTCCATAACATATCCTACATGGAATAAAACAGTTACCCTCAATTATTTCAATAATAAATTATATTTGTATATATTGGCGACTTGCTTTCCCTATTAAAGAATGCATCTTGGGTAACTCTTAAGTTTAGTAAATTCAGGTTTTTTGTTTATAATATAAAGTTGATTTAACTTTACTTCATAAAGGATGTGTATATGACTTTCTAACTTTTATAATTATGAATAATGCTATCATGAAAGTTATATTTATTTAAAGAGGATATAAAGTTAGCTAGTCTATATAGGAGTAACTGTAGCAGTTCTCAGCCTTGTTAATGTTGTTAATACCAGATACTGAGAAAGTTCTCCCAGTGAGTCAGTACCCTAGTGGTGTCCCAGGATCCTGTACACTGTGCCTAACAGCAGTCTCTAAAACTCTACGTTAATATGCTAAAGCTACCCAAAAGTTTAAAAAATAGTTGCCTTTATCATAATTCTTTCGAGATTACCTAAAAGATGACTTCCCTTTTGAAATTCTTCCTTCGTAAAATTCTAAAATTCTTTATTGTGTATGATTCAGTGCTTAATATTTTTTTTACTGTGGGAGTCAGTTGCTTTATGCTGGCTGTAAATTCTCAGAGGACAGATATTTTTGAATATCTCTACATTACTCAGTGCCACACAAAGGAAGCTTTTTACGATCATAATCAGGTGTAGTCCTGCCAGTTTGATGGATGGAAAAGGGCACCCAGGTAGTACCCAGAATAAGCATATCTAATTACCATGCAAATACTGGTCCACAAACTGTCTTTCTAGCATGTACAGAGTTTATATTGTAGTTTACATGAGCCACAAAGTACTGAAGTGAATTTATTTTATGGCTTAAAGAAACAATCCTTCAGTTACGTGAAGGGAGGTCTGCCTACACTTCTCAGCATTCAAGGCAGTAACAGACGCACATGCTATTGTTGCTGAGTTCAAGGTCATGCGCTTAATCCCAGCCTGAACTTCAGAGGATAATGCGGTGGGACACAGTTCAGTTTATAGAAGGACGGAAGGTCTTTCAAGCCCTGTGTTACAGAAACCTTTGGAGGTGGGACACAGCACTGCACTAAAACCCCAAGAGTTTCTCAAATTTCCAAAACTCATACAAACCTAAACAGTACTTCTTTGATCAACTAGCAGGGCAGATTCAATACAGTCACTCCTTGAGATCAAACTCAGAACAATTACAGATTCACATGTGCGAACACATCTTTTCTACCCACAATTTGCACTTACTCCGATGTATTTTTACCTCCTCTTTTTTGCCTTGCCTAGAAAACCGTAACGCACTACTTCGTTCAGTAGAGAAAAATACTGCCCCAGGTCAAATGCAAACTAATTGAATAAAAATGGCAGGGAGTGGACTGAGGCAGTGGTGATTTTTTCAGAGCTGCCTCGCTGACTCAGATGTACAATGAGGTTTGAGAAACGTTGAAGAGAGTAGAGGACTAACCTTGGATATGTACAAAGAAAAAATTAACAGTGAACATATGGAGATTAAATCACGGATGCCAGCGTCGCTTAGACGTTTAATCAAGAACATTTCTGAAGCAATGAGAGTAACTGATCTTGAGATCACAAGTGATGACAGATCAGAGGAACTTATAATATAAGACTGTCATTATCGTTTACACAGTACAGTTTTTAATTCAGCCTCTGTGGAGTTAAGCATGGATAATAGCTTATTCAGAGACCTGTGGAGTTTCAAGGTACACTTATAGGCTGTTCTGTGCTTCCTAAAACTTGCAAAAATTGGGTATTAATTGAAGAATGGTTTAACACATTTAAACTTAGATTGCATCCATCATGTTATTTGTTTCATATGGCTATTGAATCCTTAAATTTTAGTTTAGCATTTTATTCTATGTAGCCTTTCAACTACAAAAACTCCTTTTTTGTAATTATCTTTAAAAATCTAGCTAGTATATTTTTTGACTCAACAGGCAAGCCAATGAAAAAATATCCATATGCACATGGCGGATGGTAGAAAATCAACAGACTGTAGAAGGGTAAGACATTTCTTGGTCACTTCTACTCACACCTTGTCATTTCTTACTCCCATTTGGGGGCGGGGGACAATACTACCTATTCCCATGATTTCCAATATTACTTCTATGACAATAACCACAGAACCTACCACTCTCAAAAACACAAAAACACTAGTTGCCAGCTGAGACTGACTTCTCATATCTATATAACGTAAGAGGCTAGCTTCTGTAATTATTTGAAGAGAATCGAAGAATCTAAATTACAGCAGTGGCAGGAGAGATGGAAGAGTCTGACTTGAGATAACGTTCCAAGTCCATCTTTATCATCTGGTGGTTGATTTAAAATAAGGGGAAGGCGATAGACATGGAGAACATTTGTACTCTTAGTTCAACAAACTAAAGGAAATGAGAAATCAACAAACCTGCAAGTGTTAAGGAAGAATAGTGTTGAAGAGATGATAAATTCTATGAAATTTGTATGCCAAATTGAGATAGTTAGCACTGCAGAGGATGGTTGAAATCATGAACCTGGATTTTGGTGGAGGGTTCATTTTTAAATTTGATAGCTTTGTTGCCTGGGTTTTATTATGATGCAGTTTCTCTGGAAATATTTTCATTGTCTAAAGAATGATATAGAGTCTAATAATCTAATAAAGCTATTTTTCATTTTCCTTCTAATCTTTTCTTTATCTAGCATACATGTCTTTGTAGGTTGTGTCCTCCAAGTCTCTATCTCTGTATCAGAAATTTATTTTCATCTTTTTTCAGTTCTTTTTGTTACTCATCTTCTAAGGATTTGCTCAATTCTTTCTCTTCAATTCCCAGATCAGAGTCATTGACACATTCTTAAATATCCTGAACAACATCCTCCAAAAAGTCTATTGAGCAAATGAAATTAACCTGACCTTATAACATAATATTGTTTGTGAGAGAATTTAAGTGTGTAAAAGTATTAGGCAGTTAATGTGAACAAAGAGTTTTGTATAGTTTAGTGCAAGCATAGAATTTACTTTCCACACTTGAATACCTATAACAAGTCAGACAAAAAAGATCTTTCTTTTTTTTCCTACAGGTTTATGTGGTGCTGGGGAGCCGAACTCAGGGCTAGGCACTTGCCAGGCAAGTGCTCTAAGAGCTGTGCTATTCCTCAAGCTCCACAAATAAAGCTTTCAATATTTTATTCAAATCAAAAAGCAGAACCATAAACTTGTAGCCTGTCATTGAGTAGAGAAGGTCGTGCTGTGGATTTCGTAAGTTATTCTCACGTAATAGTGTCATGGGGAATTTAATTAGGGAGTAATTTTCCTTTATGTTGTGATTTTAATCAGCGCCAATTCAAGGTTATTTTGAAAGAGATTTTGACAAATTATTGAGACAGCGCATTTTATTGCCAAGATTCAGAAAGTTGCGTTTCAACATCAATAATTTCCCTGGATTAAAGACTTCTAAAAACATTATGAGTCTCTAAGTGAAACGCTTGCCTATGTTACCAAGTTGCCTGTGCAAAGTTTGCCAGTCACAAACTTGCGTATACCTATGTCATAAAGTTATCAGACCATATTTAACCAAAGACAAACTGAAGAAACTTTTTTAAAGGACCATTGCTGATGTGTTCAAAGAAGGTAGAGATGTTCAAACTAAAATTCAACATGTGTTTAGGTGAGTCAAAAGTAAACAAATTCCACAAACACAAATGGTCCAGCTGGCCTAGAATTAGACATAGTGAAAAATTATAGAAATACTATATCAACATGAAATCAAAATTCCTATTGTCTTAAGAATTGTATTATAGGTGCAACACACTTTAAATCTTCATGGTTGAAGTCTGAATGTTAAGTTATCCATGAAATCTGCTCTTTCCTTATAAATATAAACCTGTATCAGAAGGAAGAGGTGGAAACCTTTGTTAAAAACAGTACAATAATCCCAAAAGCAAGCAAAATAGCGTACAGGAGTTTTCTGAGCATTGTTACAATTTAGTACTTCTATTCATCTAAAAACATAATATGTTGTCCCCCTAAACATGTGCTAACTAAGTTTGAATGCTACCTAATAAAATTGTCCAAAGATTATATATGGGCCCTTAGGATGATCTCCAATGAATACCTAAATACCATATTCTCACTGAATATTTTCTCAGCATCAGCCCATGCTTCGTATATGTGTGGTAGTCACACAGTCTTCTATAAATAATGTTGATTTTACTTTTAAAACTGACTTTCTGTTGTTAATTCACATAAATGTGAACTTTGGTATCAAGGGTAGAAAAAATAAACAAGTATGAATTGAAGCCAATCGGTTTGGACAAAGAGACCGTGTCCAGACAGCATAGAGTGCCACTGTGCATCAGAATAGCCCACGAACAAGGAAGAGAAATAAAAAACTTGGTTATCCAGTTTATATGTCTCACTGATGTTATTTGGTCACTGTGAATTAATCCATGCATTCTTCTGACTGTGTGACCAAGCTACTGACAGCAAATTCAGGTGAAGCCACTGCTTCTGTGAGGTCATCATGAGGTGACCTAGTTCTCAGTAAGGGGAGCCAGATGGATATCATGCCACAGCACAGCTCTGTCGAAAGCCTGATTCTCTGAAGAAATTAGAAATAACCAGGAAATAATGCCATAGCAGAGAAAGCCAGTGGTTCTTATGTGTACCGACTGCCAAGGTCCCAGGGATGAGTATTTTTAGGCAGATAGAGACCAGTGCAATTTTTAAGAGGCTTTCCCTTTGAGCACTGTCTTAGTCACTTTCCAGTCACTGGGACACAATTTGCAACACTCAACAACCTAAAGGAATTTCTTGTGGGTATAGTTCCAGGTTAACTGGCTCAAAGGCAACGTGGCAAAGTCCTGGTAGAGGAAGCTGCTGAATGCAAGGCAGAGAGAGAAAGGAAGGGGCGGGGACAAGAATATGTCTTTCCGGGTCACATCCCCAATCGGACCCTGTCTCCCAAACCCTTTCACTGTGAACTCGTAAGTGGCTTAATCCACTGATGGGTTTAGTGCTCTCATGTCCGACCACCTTCAAACAGCCCCACCTCGGAACACAGTGAGACTTCGGGAGACATTTTGAATCTAAACCACAGCAAACACTTAATCATGTTTCTCTCCCTCGCGCTCGCCACCAACAGCAGTACAATACGATGTGAACTAGCTGGAGGACGAGCCTAAAGGGGAGCTTGACTGACATCACAGTCTTTTTACTCTGAGGGAGAAAAAGTCTGCTGGTGAAGAAGAATTTTAAGACACTGGTTTTTATTCCGTTTCTATTGATTCTGTCTTCCTAGTATGACTTCATTGTTTTAAGTAAATATTGAGAAACACTACAACATATAACCCTGTATATGAATTGCCATTCTGACATGCATATTTTAAAAATATCTTGAAAGTAAAGTATGGATTTTTTTGGTAAAAATGTTTAACCTTTAATGTAAGTATATCCTAGTTGACTATATTTATCTTTTACTTCAAGACAGCATTACTACAAAATGATGTCTTCTGAAACATAAAAATTTGCTACATCTATTTACTGTAAAAAAAATCAACATTTTCCAAATATTTCTCACATTGGATAATTATTTGCCTCAAGCTTTTATCTCCTCGACAGTTCTCCAAAGAGTCTGGTTTACCATTTTTTAAGAGGTCCACTTAGCTTTAAATGACATATGAAGCATTCTTTGCCATTTGACTGTTTCCCTGGTTTTCCCTTTGGGCAGGCCAAGGTGATGGACTTGTTCAGACAGCTCCAGGAAAAGAATTAGCCAAGGCAGTGCAGGGACACCTAAGATTATTCTGAATTGGAATTAAATGTGACTCAGACTGACATATTTAGAACTTAGCTCTACTGTGTCTAGGTAAAAATCCTACTCTACCTTATAGCTGATTTTATTGCATTATTTCTCTCTGTTTTTCTGTATTCAAATAGTTTAACATACTTCTTGACTAGGCTGATTAATAAATAACTTTAATAATATTTTCCTGGCTAAAAACATTCAATTGTTTTCAGCATTAAAAATCACGAGTGTAGTAGTTTTGACAAACTGTATAGGAAATGGCACTTGAATTTTGAGTACTCATTAACTAGGAATCCTGGGGCTCATATTTTAATAAACCGCCATGTATTATGGAGAATGATTAATATATAATAAAGAAATAAGCATATAATTTTATATAATACAAACGCAGGTTTTAAATGCATATCTTGTGACCATTCGTTTTGATTATTCATTTCATAGTTATATATACATATATATGTATACACATGTATGTATTTAGCCATATATAAATATGTAATATACATATGTAATATGTATTTAAACCAGATATTTATTTTAAAAGATGCGTGGCTTTCTGAAAGCCAGTTTACCTCTTCTACTGTTAACTTTACTGTCTATGCTTTTCAATATGAAAACCTCTAAAGGACAGATATTTGTATATAAAGGTCTCTGACTCAGCTTCACACAACTGAATAAGAGGACATCTAGGAACTGAGTTTTGATATTGGTTATTTGATGGTATCAGACATAACCCAAGCTAGATACTGTACTCTATTGATTCTCTCTTTCCCCCGATTAGGTTTTTAATTACCCTAATTGCAGTGAACCGCATAAAAAGGAATGCCATTTTGAGTGAGAATCACACCACAATACATAATTAAACAACAACATATAAAACCACATTATATTCCTCTCATATGAAAATTCATGTTGTATGCATCATCCACTATTTTACTTAGCTTCAGGCCATCTTTAGCCTTTCTCTGAGTTATAACATAAAAGGTAAACGTCTCTGGACTGATGGTTCCTTCTAATTCGTCTTCTGTGCTTCACCGTAATGTTGAGTAACTGTGAAAGCAATCAGGGTGAAATGCCCTTCAGAGTTTTTGAGTCAGTTAATTAATTTTAAGTGACTTATCTCTCTAGAGTGTGTAAAACACTATTCATAATATGCCAAAAAATAAAAAATGCTTTGCAAAAATGTGGTATCTCTCTTCAAATTTGTCCGTGTCTTAAATGTATTTGGAGAAAGGAAAGAAAAATGGAGAAGGGGTTGGTTAATTTATAAATGATCATGTTTTTCAAATGGAAAATATTCCAGACACATCTTAAAGAACATAGTTGTTTGTAATAAGTAGACACTTGGAATACATCATAGAAATTCTGAAAAATAATTCTAAGTCATTATTATCACATCGAGTTTACCCTTGTAATTCTCTAACAGTTTGTATATGAACCACACAGCAACTATGGTTAACCAGAGAATCTTTGACTATATAACTGAATTTCAAATTCCTAGAAAAGATCAGTAGTCATGTAAATTTCTTGAACACCATCTTTATTTAGTCTCAGAAGAGTTTACTGTTGTGGAAGAGTCCAATCTCTGATACTCTGTCAATTCATTCACACATTGTCCAGTGTATTGGTTCAAAATTTTGAGGCACATTCATCATAGGCAAATCGTTAATAATAAGAAATCATTAATTTTAAAAAGGTAGTTATGGACAGCATATTATATAAATGTAACCAAGTCATGTTAAATATAGCTATTAAAATTCTTGGGTTTGTGATTATTACTAGATTCAGTGATTTCCTAGTACTTTTAGAATAAAATCTTGTGATAGATGTGCTATTTAAAAATATTCCTCTGTTTCAACACGTCTCTTCTTCCTTGGCCTCTGTGTTAGACACTATGTGGAAGTTTTCAACAGAAGGAGCCTAGAGTTTGTAATTTGTTTTTTTATTTGATGGTGACTTTTGAGGTCAAAGAAAGCAAGAGGTACTGGCCCTACCACAGATTTTACCCATGTTCTGGATTGCTTTCTCCAGGTCAAAGTTTCGTTTGTGCAGGATTGTGTCTGCTTGTCATCTAACAAAAGCCAGTGGGTTGTCTTATTTATGGGAATTTACCATCACCAAAGTCATCGAGCATCTTTGTTACACATTTCCCAAGAATAGCCTGATGTTTATAGCCGGCTGCTGAGAATCTCTCATTAAACTTTCATAAATCTTTAAGTTACCTCAGACCCAGATTAAGCTTGAAATAATAAAGGTCATTCAGCTTAATCGTGTGGTCCCTGAACTACATCACTGTTGGCTTTCTTTTGCTTTTGTAGAAGTCTTCTCCCTTTTCCTTTGGCCAAACTCATCCTACTCTCTTCAGGTTACAATGTAAAGTTTCAAACCTTTCTTTTTGAATACTATGAGCTAAATTTTAAGAACCTGTCTATTGCATTGTAATGGTCTGTTAAGTCTTCCTTAAAATCATCTTGCCAGGGGCAGAGCAATAGAGCAGTGAGTCACAAGGAAGCTTCCCTATATTTTACATTCCTGTCCTAGAAAAGCAAAAATGTCCTCAGAGATGAAACACTACCTGATTGTCATCACACAGACAATCGTTGAAAAGAGGTAAAGCCCAGCAAAGTTCCTTTTTAAAAAATTTGTCAAAAAAGTTCGGTTTCTTTTATCACCAGTTCAACATTTTTTCCCCTCCACAATGAAACAATACATTTTAAATGCCAAATTTATCTTCAGATAGATATTCACAGGTGCGATTTTAAAAGTTACTATTCCCATATACAAATTTAGCTGTTGTGGGATTAGTTGCAAAGTTACACATTTGTGTGGGCTGTGTTTAGATATATGGGTGTGTGTGTGTGTGTGTGTGTGTGTGTGTGTGTGTGTGCAAATTTTTTTCTTTTGAGGTGAAATTAGAATTTTGAAAAGCTCATAAGTCTTGATACTTTCAAATTATGTTCAGTGTTTTTGTTTTAGTATCAACTGTGCGGCAGTTTCCAACAACATGTTGCATACTCCCTGGTTTGGAGCCAAATGTTTATTTATTAAAGGGGTTTGCAATTTTTTCACATCATCAAAAATGATCTTATCTAATTATGATTTAATTTTATTTATATTATACAGCAAAAGTTACATTTTTCATTTTGGCAGTGTTAAAAATTGAGGCATGGGTTATAATATGGAAAATATTGTCTCTGTTAAGAAAACCTTCATTTTTCTTCCTGTGTGGCATTAATATTTCATAACGTTTAACATTGTTGAGTGTTATCATCTGTTCTTAATACTGAGGATCTGAGAGACCCGTTTTAAAGCTCTTCCATCTCTGTCTTAAAATTGACGTAGCTGGCAACTAGCTAGTCAGAATGCGGTGCAGAAGCAAGAGTCATGGTGGAAGAAATAAGTACCAAGTTCAGGCAGTCAGGGAAACAGGTAGTGAAGGGTGCGGTGGTGCAGAGCTGCTGACCAAGTAGCCTAGGATTGGTAGCATGAGAAATACAGGACCAGGGAAGAGGCATGACCGGGAAAGGAGTCCAGAGAGGGGATGTGGAGACCTACCAGAATGGCCAGTGTGTCAGGGAAGAATAAAACAAGGTATTCAATGAAAATTGGTACAGCTTTTGTCACTTTAAATTTTAGAAGTTGGTTTATATTCACTTAAAATGTAATATTTTACACTCAGATATTACTGTATCTATTCAGTTTGGGGATTTGGACAAGGGCATTTCCGAAAATTGTGTAGCGGTGTGTGGCAAATAAGGTGACTCTAAAGGGGAAGATTCTTACCTTGTTAATACTGACTAAGAAAGAAGGTTGAGTAGGTGCCACCACCCGGGAATTTTCATTATATTTATGACATGGGAATATAGCTCTCATTGGGGCCAACAGAGTCATTTTATATTAAGACCAAGTAAGTTTTATGTCATGTGGATATGATTGGGTATTCAATTAACTACATATAAGAAAAGAAATGTGCATGCGTTTGTGTGGTGTTAAAAAGTTTTTATTTAAGAAATTTATACTTACAATAATTATTAGCACCAATCTAGCAATTTACAAAAACTCAAATGACAAGTCTAATGATGACATACTGAAACTATTCTTTTTCCTCATCTTAAATAAGCATCACAGTTGGAAGCGAGCTGGGAGGGGAAAAGGCATATTCATCATGTATGAGGAATAAAGATTTCCTAGCTCCTTATGCAATTGAAGCTTCGAAATATATTTATATGAATGGACTTTTATAGTTGCAAAAAGAAGGTGGAGAAAACTACAAATATTTATTTGGAACATCAAGATAAAAAAGATTCTAAATGATGTACACTAAAAGTTGATGATACTGAAACATTTACAGTTGTGCACCATTACAGTAACTACATGAGAAACATATTTAGTGTAAGTTATACTAGAAATATATTAAAAACACATTGAATTGAATTGCTAATTGAATTCTTAGGCCCTATAGACCAACCTAATCAGAGAAATATGTCTTCATCAAATTCTAGCATTTTAATCTAATTTTAGTGATCAAAAGTATGTATGTAAAAAAATAGGTGGAAATTTCAGCTACTAACATAAGAAAGGTAAGGAATGAAGAGCTATAACCTTAACATGGGGGCAGAACGAGGCAAGTTGTATATGACAGCTTTAAATCTTAAGGGTTTGCTTTCTGTAAGTGATGAAAGTCTTCAAATAAACTTAGATATTTAAGCCAGCATGTGGTTATATTCTAATACTTTTTAGGTGTTAACCATGTAGGTTTTATAGTTATATTAAGTAATAAAATTACACAGCTCTTGCAGCTGTGAATGAAATATGTATAAAATATTCAAAGTTAAAGTTTCAGTCACACTTGTCTATTAAAAGACCCAATCTTTTCATAAATTTTCAGTGAATAATGAGAGACACAGTCACTTTAAAAATCAACTCAAAGTGCACAAGAGTCTAAAAGGAAAGCAGTCTTCCCAAAAATCATGTTTTGAGGCTCCATGTGCTGAGGAAGATGCCCAAATGTCCACCAACAGATCAATGGATAAAGAATATGTGATATAAAATGTTGCTAGAATACCACGGCGCCATAAATATAAATACATTCAAGTCCTTTGTAGAAAAATGGGCTCATTTGGAGATGATTAATCTTACTGAAGTAAATCAGAAGCAGAGATGAAATGTCACGTGTTTTCTCTAATACAAGAAACCCTAAATATAAGTAGAACTACACAAGAGAGATGGTAGGAAACAGTGAGATGAATCTGTGGAAGGGAGAGAGGGTGTAGGAAGGGGGTGGGAGGGTGAAAAAGGAAGAGGAGAAGCGAATGTCAGCTGATGCGATGTGTGTGTGCCCAGATTCCTCAAGTTCAATGTAACTATTTTATATTGCAAATACACACTAATAAAATAATAACTCTTGGAAAAAGTATAGATTAGAAATTTCATGCAACACTTCAAGACAGAGCAATGACTTTGAAGATGCAGAACACAAATCCTGTGATGGAGTAGAAGCAGTTTATAATCAGAACTTGAGTTCCTGTGGTATTTTCTCAATTAATTTATGTGAAAAACACACTTTATGTTAAGTCAAGGTTTTGCTAGATTGAAGACAATCTTTTTGCTAGGAAAAATTTGAAACATATCTCTTCAAATATTTATAAGTTTTTTTCTAAAGAGTTACATAAGAAACGTCTATCGCATGACTGTTCTTATGCATTCAGTATCCTTTCCATTTTAAATACATTTCTGGTGACAATGTACATGTCTTATGTACATGGAACAATGTATCCTTCAAAGGTATTGCTTTAAATTCTGCAAATTTCTCTCTTTCATCAAATCCCTTCATGCCATAGAAATGGAACTTGGCTTATAAAGGTGATGACTTTGTTGGAAATTTTGAATAAAATCAACTTGACAACTTTTGAGTTCCTGATACAACACAAATTTCTGCCAGCCTCCTGGGTTTATTTATTAATTGCTCCCAAAAAGGTAAAAAAAGAGAGGATCTTCACTCAAAATGCCTCATTTTATCTACAATATTTCTCTATAATAAGTGCTTGCACCATATAATTTAAAATAATTTATTAGAGTTATTGAATCAGGAGTTTTGGATTTTGTAAATTTCTTCACTGATTACTGCTCAGAACCGTGTACTGTAATACAGACCTGAAAAGTAGAATCTACATGCAATTTTTCATAGCAAGGTTTTCATTGTAGGGGATTTTTATATTTACAGAAAAAATGAAAATATAATGCCAGGAGTTCCCATATAACTTGCACTAAGCTTCTCCTTTTATTACCATCTTACATTAGTGTGGGGCCTTTGTTACAACAACTCGACCAATACTGATGAATTATTATTAAATGAAGTCCATACTTTATTCCAATGTTTTTCATTTTTACCTAATATCAGTTTCTTGTCTTCCTACATTGCATTTGGTTATTGTATTTCTTCAGTTTTCTCTTGAGGGTGTGAATTTTTAGATTTTCTGTATTGTTTAATGATTTTAGTAGTTTTGAGAATCACTGGTCAGGTCTTTTGCCGAATGTTCTTCAAATGAATTTTTTTTTTTTTGATAACTATGCTGAACTTATGGGTTTAGGGCGGGGAGTCCCCAAAGTTAAAACAGCATTTTCATCCCGTTATAACCCAACACTTGTGAGGTAGGGTTTTTCAGCTTTCTGCACCAAAAATTGCTCATGTTTCCATCTGTCCATACTGTACTTTTTTGGAAGCAAATTGCCTTGAACGATCTACAGCGGAGTAAAGTGTTAGGTACTTATTTTTTGCTGTGACAAAATACCCACCATCCTCAATCTAAGAGGGGAACGATTTATTTATCTCCCACTTTCAGAAGGTCTCACACAGTCCATTTGTGGAGTAGCCAGCAATGCTGGATGTACATGGCAGAGACAGAGGCTGGAGAGCTGCTCACCCCATTGCAGACAGAAGTCAACTGAAAGAAAAACAAAGCTGGTCTTGAGAGACTCAGGCAAGACCAGAGTCCTCCCGGGAAGAAGCTGTAAGAATGTTTCTTCCTCCCTCCTTTAAGAATTCCAAGCTGCTAGTTCTTCTCTTCCATTTCCTGGTTCATGAGTCAGTAACAAACAACTCAAAGCTCTGCCCTGGGCAACCCTCAGTCTCATGAGTTCGTACAAGTCCTCCAGGTAAATTCCCAAACATCCCCGCCCCTTCCAGCCCAGCTCTGCTTCCAATAGCACCCAGTTCCAAATACATGAAGCGTTATGCGGACACTCAAGATCCAAACTGTAGCAAGTATGAAGTAATGTTTCCCATCCACATGTACGTATTTTCTTACTTATTTTGTAGTTCCAAGGAATTGAATCAGGGCCAGGCACACGCCAGGGAAACTCTCTTCCACTGAGTTATATATCCTGCCCTCTCCATGCTTTGTAAGAATCTTGTGCATATTCTTCCGCTCTTCCGTTCAGCCATTCATTCTATGAGCACAGACGCATTGATCTTACTTCCTGCTATACTGATACTACTTCGTTTTCTTGTTCCAATTGTATCAGCCTTCGCCAATGGGAGTTGTTTTATTCGGCTCCAGTGTCCCTCCGCGACACACCATAAGTGTGAGTGTGTTTGCGTCTCTCGGTTCTTCACCTTTCTTGCTTTTCAGCACTGAATTTTTTTTCAAGTTTATCTTTTATTTCTCTTGTTTCAGTCCTGGAATCAGCTATTTTACTAAGCTTCTCTGATTCTTTCTATTAAAAACATTGCTGAAAAATCAAGTCAGAGCACTAAGTATACTTCGTTGCTACTAAAGTTTCTTTGCTTCTCAGTCTCAATTGAGAAAGGGAGACATAATATACATACACACAAACTCGTGTGTATATATTACATTTAGAAGCAGTTCAATATGCAATTGTAGTGTCTGTGTTAAGTTAAAAATGAGTTCCCAGTGAGGTCTTAAATTCTGACCTCTTACTGCTTGGCATTTGCCTCCTTGGCTTGGTCGTCCGTAGCCTCTTCCTCTTTCCAGCATTAAACCCAAATCTCACTGTAAAACATTTCGTTTCATGGTGTCATCCCAGAATATATTCCTAGCGGTATCAGAATCGTTAACTCATACCTCCATGTGGAACAACTTTATGAATCTGAGCCCAGAGCTTCTGCACAATAGCTTTTGTTCTCACCTTACAGGCGCTGTTCATTTCTGCGCAGACCTAGGTCAGCACGTGTTCCCTCACCCTCTTCACTGAGGTTGCCATAAGCACCTGAATTATAGTCAGATCGCGTTTTTCACAGCCTGCATTTCCTCCCAGAATCCTCAGCCTCCTCATGATACCTGCACTTGCACACATGAACGTTAAACTCTGACCTGTGAAGTTCTACAGATTTGTTCAAATGCAGAGTGTAGTCTACCATTATAGCGTCACACAGAGTAGTTTCACTGTCCTATTCCTGATCTGTCTTATCCCCAAAGCCATGCCTTTTCCAGAAAATGACATCATTGAAAGAAATCGCTTGTGATTCTCGTTTCTATTTATCAATAAATAATATGTAATTATGTGGATGTAACACCATTTACCAACTCATGTATTAAAGAACATGTTTGTGGGTTCTTGTTTGTGACCATTGGAAAAATCCTCAGATTTGTAAGCCTTTTGAATATATTCTTTCTGTTATAATTTCTGTAAATTCTGCCTTTGAAAGAATCCAAACTAATACACTGTTATTTGATGATTATGAATAAAACTACTATAAACATTTGTGCATAGGCTTTAGTGAGACATGAATTTTAACATCAAGAGTTCAAAGAGCCGAGAGGGTTGCAGGGATGTATAGGAAGACCATATTTCTCTTGGTAAGAAGCAACCAAACTGTTTCCCAAGGTGGCTGTATGACTACATAGTGTCACAAATAATGGATAAAAGTTCTTGCATTTTTCTCAGCATCAGGTGCCATCAGTTTGATGGTTATTAGCAATTTCAATAGAGATAGAGTGGTATGCCATTGCTGTGTTAATTCTCAATTATCTCATGATGTGAGATGTTGAATATAGTCTCATATACCTGTTTGCCGTTATTGTGATGTCAGTTCCGGTAACTTGCCCATTTTCCCCATTTTTATTAGTGTGAATCTGTGAGACACAATGGTTATACTAAAGAGAATTTTGCATACATACATATCACATTTACTTCACATTTCCTTCTCTTTTCCATTTCTTATTGGGTTAGTTGTTATTGCTGAGTTGTAAAAATTTTTAGATGTTTTGGAAATTACTCTTTGTGACATATGCACTTTAAGAATATTTTCTTCTGGTCTGGAGGAACTGTTCAGTGGTTAAAGCGCTTGCCTAGCAACTGCTACCCAAGCCATAAGTAACGGAGTTCAATTCCCCAGCACCACATAAGCTGGGGGTGGTGGCACAGGCCTGTAATCTCTGCACTTGGAAAGCTGAGACAGGTGGATTGTCCTGAGTCCAAGCCAGTTTGGGCTCCATAGTGAGTTCAGAACCAGCCTGGGCTACAGAGTGAGATCCTATCTCAAACAAACAAACAAAAAATTTTCTCCCAAGTTGTGATTGTGACTTACCAATTTTTAAAATTTTCTTAAGAGTCTTTCAGAGAGCAAAACCACACAATTTTAATACATTCTGACATCTTTTTTCCATTAGATTATAATTTTAGTTCTGTACCCAATACTTCGTAGTTAATATCAAGGTTCCCCCATATTTTTCTTGTCTTTTTTTTCCTGGAACATGTCATATTTGTGTATGTATATTTAGGTCGATGAGGCATTTTGGGTTGAATTTTACACAAAATGTAAAGTCTGTGTCTAGCGCCTGTGGCCTCGCTCTGTCTACCTCCCTCCACCCCACTCTTCTCCTCTTTTCTCCCCCATCTTTTCCGTGCTTTCTTCTTCTTTGCACATGGTTGTTCCAGAGCTATTAATCTCAAAGCCTGTCCTTTCTCCACTGAATTGTCTTTACTCTTTGTCAAATATGAGCAGACTACATTTACAAATCTACTCACAGGTACTCTGACTCTCATCATTCAGTATTTTTCCTACTATTGACTTCAACTGTTTTGATTACTCTAATTTTATCTTGAAACTCAGTAGTGTATATCCTCCAGCCTTGTTCTCCTTCAGTAATGGCTTGGCCCTATGTATTTTGCTTTTCTACATAAGGGTGAGAAAAAGTGTGTCAATATCTATAAAATATGTACTGGGATTCACGCAGGAATCACCATGAATTCCGTAGCTTCACTTGGGAGGAACAGACAGGTTCACAGAGTTGATTCCCTCCACTCATGAACATCCACCATCGATGCTATTACTTAGATTTTCTTCTCACAAAAGTTTTGTGATTTTACATAAATCTTGTGAATATTTGGTTAGGTATAGACCTAAACAAATTTCGAGTAATTTTTTTTAAAAAAACTATAAAATTTTCATTTCAAAATCCAATTCTTTGTTGGTGGTATTTTTGTGAAATAAAGTTCCGAGTTGAAGATTCGATTTTGCTAGATTTTGGAATAAAGTAAGATGAGTTGAGAAACCTTACTTGGAGAAACAGACTAAGGTCCTGGCCGCCATACACTCAGTGTGTCGCATGATGAGCATGCCTTGTAGCAAAGGGCCGTTCACATGGATTTGCCACGAGGATGACGCCCCTGAAGGTGTGCAACACGGCTTGTGTTGGCAGAAACCTTGGGAAGAGTGACAATTTTAATTTTAATGTGTATTACTTGTGATTTTATTTTTTTGGAGAGTTTTCCAAAATCAACCTCCTCTGGTACCCGATGCTAAGTTAAATGTCTTTCTCCAAAGTTTTCATAGTGCTCAATGTACTAGTATCACAGCACTTGTCATATAATGTGGAAAAGTCAGCGTGCTTGCTGCTTTCCCGTCTTGGTTGAGAGCTCTCGATTTATTCCATCACTGTGCCAAATTCCAGGCACGATATCTAGCACAAAGGAAATGCTCAGTAAATGTTTCCTGAATTTAAAGTAAATTACTCTTCAGATACACCCGATTGCCTAGAATTTTTTCCTACTTCTAATTTGTTGTCATTTTACTCCACAGAGAATGCAAAGTGCTCCCGTTTATTAAATTACGTATCTGCTCGAAGTAGCATATTAGAAATTAAGCTTAGTTAAGTCTCAGTTTCCTGTGATCATTATATCAGTTGCTCAGAGCTGCATCTCCTATGGGCTTGGTTCAATGCTTAGATAGCAATTAATATGAATGCTTAATGACCACTTTCCTATTCTGATATTACTAAAGGTACTTAGAGTTTAAAGTGCTTTAGAGTTAATTGTAAATGCTTATAATTTACCTACCCTTCTGGCTGACTGTATATTCTTATACCTGAGAAAACATGGCGAGTTCCAGTCGTGTGTGGAAGGAAGGCTGGTCTTCAGAGACTCAGCATTCCACATCGTTCACTCCTCCCTTCTCTCAGCTTGCCCGCACTGTTTCTAGATACTACACAATCATCAATGATGCCAAGAGATGCGATTCAAATTCTGAGTGTTTGGGGGTAACAGAAGGAAGATAACAATGAGGGCAATTGCAACAGTCACTTACCCAGGGGGGCTTAAGGGGGTGAGGCAAAGGGTCACATCTTTTCCCCTTCTTGCTTGCTTTTCAATTTTCACTTAGTTCAAGCAACATTTGTTTCTGAGGCCATGAAACTTTTTCATGAATGTTAAGGTCAACTTTCCCACAATGCCATGCTTTGGTTCTAGGGTAGCCACAAAGGTTAGCAAATGCATGTCTAGTGTGAATCATTAGACAAAATGTCTTCTTTATGATATAAATATCCAAACAGAGTCACATAACTATCATAGGCTATTACTATCACTGCTATCATACTATTGCTGTCATAGTAATGTGACTATCATTTTTCATATCCCCATGTATTCTTTCTTAATGTAATGAAAAGCTTCAGTAAAGGTGAGTAGTTAGATTCCCATGAGTGCACACATTTAACTTAATTCGTACACAGTTCCATGAACAGGTCCAAGGTAATTTATAAGCTCTACAGTCCACAGTTGTGTATCACATTTCTTCTCAGATTTCTTGTAACATTCATTCAGAGAGCATCATGATCACATTGCATGAAAGTATACATTTTAATGTTTTGAATTATTTACCTACCCAATCATTTTTAAATCAAAATAGCAACTTCAACATCTAATAGAAAATACAAATGCAGTCCACATGTCATTTTGATATATACTTCAGTAGGTGAGCCAGAAATTCAACAGCTTTTACTCTGATGGCTTGCTGACGTCACTTAGGAAAAGTACTTCCAAACTACACGTTGCACAGGCAATTTCAGGGAAAGCACCTCTCACCAGGAGAAAAGGGCAGTTGCTTCAGAATTGGGCAAGTAAATTTACAAGTTCAAAAATTATGGCAGATCTGAAAGACCCCAATTCACCGCAGAATTTTAAATTCTCTCAAATAGATTGTAGCGTAGAAGTCAGCTCAGGTAAAAAATGTGATTAATGTTCATCTTACGACTCGTCCTTGTCTTCTGTGCCTATAATATAGTCGGGGCTCAATAAATATTTATGGATTAACGTGGGCTGAATGCGGTGTGCCACAGCCGCCAACACCATCACTCGTCACATGCACGCTTACAAACGAAGTTAAACTATTTCCTTCAATCTCAGGCTCTGAGAGGGGAAGGAAATGTTGCCCATCTTTACAAGAACCCCTCAGAACGGATACTGATGCTCTCATTTTGTTGGCCACTTCCTTGTGCTTTCTATTTAAATTCAACCTTTTGCTTTCTAAGTACTAAAGGGATACTGAATTATAGAGCACAGTTTTGAAAAAGTGAATGGCAAGTGACTTAGAAGTGGATTGTTTAATTAAACTATTTTGGTCATTAGGTATTATTTCACCCTTGCTTTTGAATAAAGATATTTGTTTTTATTTACTCTTAGCACACTTCAAGAAATACACTTAAAAGCTGAGGGGTAACAGGTAGCATATACTGGCAATGTGGAAATATTGACTTTCAGCATCATGCAAATTAGATGGGTAGGCAGATCTCATATTAAATAAGATTTTTTATGATCTCTGCAGCGATGTGTCTCAGTGGACAAGCTCTAATAATTTATTGATCCTTCAAATAATTGTTGTCAAAGTCCCTCCCCATTTCTCTGTCATTCAAATCAACAAATTGCTTATATTGACTCATGGTTGTAGTGAGAAATCCGTTTCATTGAGTATCTTAAACTTAATTTTTATCAAACTTTTTTATCGCTTCTCTATTTACATTGTTAAGATCCATTTAACTTGAGAATTTTGTCATTTTGAGTAATGACTCATCAATCCATACCGCGACCTTTCTTTGTGTTTCTTTTCTCAGTGCTCTGAAATGTGCTGTTTTGAATTCCTGAAATGTTATAAACCACCAGATTGCTAATTGCCTTGGATGCTGTGAAAAATAATTAGTCCACATTATTTTTGATATTTAATTGACAGTGTAATGCATTTAACTAAAGACTCGCAATAAACCATTTCTAATTATGGAGGGTGGTGGAGTGGAAAAACAGGCTGTAAACTTTACAAGGAAACAATGCTTCTCCATTACGTTACAAGTCTTTGTTGATAGGAATTTTTCAGAGGCAAACATTTTTCCCCAAATGAAAACTTACAGAAAGATGGAAGGCCTTGCTCAGTACATGTCATAATAAGAATTTTTGAAATCATTATTTTTAGATAAGTTGTACTTGCAGTGAATGCCATATTGTAAATTTGCACTGAAATTTTTCTTTCTTCACTTGGGAGAACTTTAGGAGAGAGATAATCGCAGTGCTACCGCATGGAGTAATTTATCAGTGGTCTGTGTTAAATTTATTCTGCTTCCCTAGTACATTCACCTGAACTGTGTCAAGTTCTGTCATTGACATACTGCTATACACTTCATGGTGCTGTTTGGTGGACAATGGGCTGCAAAATATAGTAATGCCATCCTGAGACTCTTGTCACTGTAATACAACGCACTTACTCGTGTGTTTATGATGGCGCTCGCATAAACAAGCCTATTGTCCTGTTAATTGAGAGTATGGCACATATGTTTGTGAGTAGGACATAATTGCTAATTAATGAATATGTCATTTTAGACAGACTCTTCCTATGTCTAAAAATAGCACTCAAGGTGAAGCAGTATACCATGCTAGGCAGGCAGCGCCCTCTGTTGATTGAATCAACAGACCGCCCACAGTGATAGATCTTCTAGCTCTGTGTGTTCCCACAGTTACAAAAGTGTTCACTAGCGCATTTCTCATAATAACATGTCCCTGTTTTGATAACGTATCCTCGATGTGATCTTATCTATATTCATGTAGCTATATCAGAAACCAGGCCTAGTCTTCGATTCCGGGGTAAGAACTTACTGTTGCAAACAGATCCCTGAACGTAACACTGGACCCTGGTGCAAGGAAATTCTAGTGCCAACCAGCATCACGAGGAGGGCTGTGAAGATGCTAGGTCCTTTGACACGATGTGTCCTTTCTCCATCGTGCTGTGACTCCAGGATATTATTAATATTCAGAATACTCTTATTTTTTATTCATGATCCCTGGTTAAAATAAAATGTCTCTGTTGGTGTTTCATGACATCCTTGATTTCATTTTAATTATGTCTGTTTTCCAAAACACAACTGCATTAAGTGACCTGTTTCAGGGAATGTAAATTATTTTCAGAATTTCAGAAATTGAAAAGGGAAAAGAGGAAGGAGAAAATGCTGGGCTGGTGTGAAGCGATAGCCCGTAACCCTCCCAGGATCCCAAACAGCACGAGGACACCCGAGATTCCGGGGGACTTGGCTGGTGCCTCGCAAACCTCGCTGGTGAGTGGGAAGTTATTTTTACTTCAAATGGCTCATATAGAAATAGAGTGATAAGAAAACAGAAAGAAGGTGACCTTCTAAGTCAGTATTATTCTAGTTTACAGGAGGATTTGCGTTCATAGTATATTGTTCATATGTTCAGTTTAATCTATAGATATTAATAAAAATTTAATATCTTGAAGATTTATGACAATGAAATTTAATTCAAATTAAACAATTTTCCGATTGTTCTTGACTTATGTTAATGAGTTTACAAAGTAGATTTTACACTATGTATTGGAAAAAGCAGAGAAAAAAATAAGGGTAGACTTAAACCAGCATAAAGAATCAGAATCGTGCTTTCTGTATTATATTTTTTCTGAAACTAAGTAAAAAGATTAAAAACTATTATAGTCTCAAACTGTGAATGAAGTACTTGCAAAAACAATATAAAGCCAAATTAATAGCATACTTCAATTTATTAGCAAAGAATATTTTAAATATACTTTGTTTTTGTTTAGCTTTTAGCTGCAACAATCTTCATTTTAAGGGAAAAAGTTCCACTTGGCCTCTGAGTTTTGAGTTATCTTTGAATATAAGAATTTTAATGTGTTATAATTTTGTAAGAATGTGAATGTTTTTATTAGTCTGATTTATCAGTTAATGAACATATAACTAAAAATATTTTTTTAATTTTTTCTGCTTCTTAGTTATATGTGGCAATTTCTAATAGTTTACCATTTTGGTCTATTTTGGCTGATAGAACAGAATGTTCTAAGTGGATTTTAGGTAGCAGAAATGTATTTCTCATAGTGTAGGGAGCTGGGGTGCTGGCAGACTTGGGTCTCAGGAGGTCTTGCATTCCTGGGTCATTGATGGTACTTTTTTCTTGTGTTCTCAGAGGTTGAAAAAAAAAATAAGCAAGATCCCTTGGATCGTGTGTATAAGGGCACTGATACCAGTCACAAGGGGCCCCTTTTTATACCCAAAATGCTCTCAACATCTCACCATTTCACCATCTTGGGGGCTGGGATTTCAGCATGTGAGTTTTATAGATGTTCAAATCACAGCTTTAACACACACCAAAAAAAATAATGATCCTGAATAAACATCAGAGAATGGATGTCAAAAAGAAATCATTTGAATCAGTAGATTCTCAGTTGAAAATAGTGGTCAGAATCTTGCTAAATATTCAGAACTTTGCTGAAAGTCCTTCACCTCAGATTGTTGGGAGGGCGAAAAGTACAGAGATGTGTACAGCACTATTGAGTTCTCAGACTTTGGAGAACAGATTCTTTGAAATTATCACCTGCCCTACTTGCCTCACTGAATCATGACATTTTGTAAGTTTGTTTTCTCAATAAAACTGAGCAGCATGAGTTATTAATAGCATCAATTAAACATGTGATACACAACATTTATACCTAGATTTTGTCAAGTATCAAGCCATAGCTAATTTTTTTTAAAATAATTTTCTCTGTTTTCATAAAAGTGATTTATAGTGCTTAACTCTTGCTTCATGGAACTGTAGATCAAAAGCTACAAATATTTAGCCTAATTTTTAGCCTTTAATCAGGAGTTTATGATTGGCTCATAAATAATGAAAGAATTACAGGAACCAATCTTCTTACAGGAAAGCTTTTCTGTTATTTTCTTTATGACATACTTTCCCATTTAAATAATTTTAGTAGAAAGAAAAAGATATCAAGATGGCCAATTTAATTAAGCCCAGAAGCTTAATTTAATACTGTCCCAAGGAGATAACCTCTAGCCACTCTAACACATAACCTTCAAATCTCAATTACTCAGTCTGATATTAGAAGAGTGAAAGATTCAGGTACTCAACAAGTTCAGAAATTGAACAAGAAGTAAAAACCATTCACATGGGAGAACAAGAACAGGAGAGACTAGTGTTGATCGTTCCTATGGGGTTAGAGAAAAGTAAGTGCCAGGCCTCCGAAAAGGGGCTTCTCTGTAGTTCATAGAAAGGCCCTTTGTGTCTAGGACTTTGAAGGGCATGTACTTCTCGGGCTTAGTCTATTCAAGTGATGGTTCAATGGTTGTTCGGGAGTGTGAGGAGAAAAAAAGCTTCGAGAATGGACCCCACGCTACTGCTCACATAAGCACTGTGAAACAGCACAAAAAGGAACAGGATAAAACTGAAAAGGTAATAATAATAGTAAGTTCTTCTTCCTCCTCCTCTTCGTCCCCCTCCTCTTCTTCCTCTTCTCTTTTTATTCTTCAATTTCATCTTTTTCTCTGTCCTCCCACTGTCTAATGTCTTTAGCACTAACATTGTTAACCAGTGCTAATTGCATGAGAGCTGGTCTGAAACCTTCCGGACCTAGTGTTCTCAGTCAGATGTAAAAGATTAGATTTAGAGACGGGAGGTAAAAGCTTATAAATTAATATTACCAGTTAAGAAATAGAGCTTTGATAAGTAAACTCAAAAATTTCAAAGGCTTTTTCCCAATATGACACGGGTTTGCTTTGACTTGTGACTCAAACTAAATGAGGTAATTTGGTTTCTAAGTTTAGCCAAGTAGGGAAAGAGCCCGAGTGGTTGATCATGAAGATGACCTATGTAGATGTGGAAGTGAGACACTCCACTTTTATCCTGGTGCCACAGGGTGAAAATTGGCAGTATAAACAAATGAGTCTGTAAGAATGTTGGGGACTATAGTCTGTCCAACGAATGAAATGGGCAAACTTAGGGTACTTAGTCCTCCTGTATCTGTTCTTTCTTCAAGAAGTAGAATTTTGATCTGCTTTTCCATTTTGTATAACATGTATTATTCCTCTCTGTTGCCTTCCAGAATGTTTAAGGCTTTTCCATGCAATTTATACCCCATGTACAAATAATGATGATAATGGTGCCTGCTGTTCATGTTCTAGGAAATCTTCTAAGGAGTGGAGCTTACACATATAATTATTTTTAATATTAAAAATCATTAGATAGGTATAAAAACTATCCATATTATATGGATAAAGAAACTGAGGTTCCAGAAAAATGTAATAACTTACCCAAGTTGAATTAGGCATTAATGGCAGAAATGAGGTTCCAGCAACCCAAGCAGTCTACATCAGGAAAACCCATCTACTAGGTTTCTGTCAGGTCAGGGGTAAGAACGCAGTCATCCTTTAAATTGTAGAGACTGGACTACAGGCAAAGATTACAAATAAGGAAATAATGCATTATAGAGTGAGACTGGGATAAATGAGATCTCTAGGGTTTTTTTTTTTTTTTTTTTTTTTTTTTTTTTTTGAGATAGGATCTCGCTCTGCGGTCCAGGCTCATCCTGAACTCACTATGAAATCCAGGCTGGCTTTGGACTCACAGCGATCCTCCTGTCTCAGCCCTCCCAGTGCTCAGATTATAGATGTGTGCCACCATGCCCAGCTTATGTGGTGCTGGGGAATCGAACTCAGATACTTAGTGTTTACTTAAGCACTTGCTAGGCGAGTACTTTAACTGCTGAGCCGTTCCTCCAGCCCCCGATTTCTGTTTCATAATCTGTAATTTTATGTGCTTATGAAATTATCCTGTGTTTCACATTGATTAACATACAACTGTGGACAGGTTGGTAGCCAGTTTTGCCATCACATTCTAAGTTGCTGACTTGATTGAAAAGAACAGGTTTATATCTTTTGATGTGAGACAAGTCATCCTACCAGGTTTATAAATTCGAAAAATATTTACTGAGCTTCAAATCTTTCAAACCAAGTAAGAACCTTAAGGGGCTTGATAGATGATACTTACAAAGTAAAACTTCTCACAATGATAAGTGGGAGGAGAAGCCTCATCTTGTCTGACAGTCAGGGAAGAAACTTGTCTTTGAAATTTATTGTCATACAGTTGTATTTGTTATGAAGAGAAACAGAAACATCTTGTGTCTACTACACTCTTAACAGTTGACTGAATCAAATTAGAGTTCCAGTATTAAATCTAGAGTGAGATCAAAGGAGATGAAAAGAATCAGGAATATGAAAGTGAGTAGCTGCATGAGGATTAGAGTTTAAAAAAATCTATGGAAGTTAAAGTAGGAAGATTGAAAGATGTCACTTTAATAAGGTCAACAATAACACCAGAGAAAATTACTCTCAGCGATCAATGACAAATCTTGGAGGCTATAAATAGACTGTAGTCAAGTGGAGAGGAAAAACAATGTCCCCAAGTGCTCAAGAGAGGTGACTCACCACTTCCAACTTCAGAACAGTTTCTAGCCTTCTACAAACAGATGCTCCTGATTCACAAAACTTTATGTTCCCCATAAATCCATCATAAGGGGAGATATAGAAAATCATGTTCTGACTTCACTTAATTTAGTAAGCATTTTAACATTGCTGCAACATACACTGTATGGTATCATTTCCATACTTGGTGATCATAAAACAGACTTGGATCTTGGCTTTGTTAACACAGCCCAGGGTCCACAGAATATTGGGTCTGGGAATGTAGCTCAGTAGTAGAACACGTTCCAAGCCTGTATGAGGCCCTAAGCTCAATTTCTAGCACTGCCAAACATGATAATAATTATAATAATAGCAAATGGTAATAATAATGATATTATACTATACAACTTGAAAAAAAGATCATAATTCCAAATTTGAAGGTCAGTTTCTACTGATGATTCATTTCACACTGTTATAAGCTTAGAAAAATTTTAAAGGGAGCCATTGTTAAATCTGGTGTCAAAATGAGGTAGATGCCATCTGCTTCAGAGTAAAGGGGAGAGTCCACGTAAGGAGCTCTCAAGGAGAAATATGTATTACAGAGTATAAAACTCAAGTGAAAAAGTATTTGTAATAAGATACATATAACAAACCCTTCCGATTTTCAAAGCAGTCAAGTTTTTCAAAACAAACTTATCCAAATAGATAATAAAGTCTAGATACTGTTAAGAACTTACATAATTTATACCAAAATGATAAGGAACCAAGGTTTCTAATTGTTTTCATAAGCCACACCAGTTATAAGCAGTTACTGCTCATGTTTGCACAATGCAAGTGAAAATGCTAATGCTATGTCTCAAAAAGTTAAGTAGTGCTTGGAAAGGATTGCTAATGAACTCGGGTTCTCTCTGACTTGGAATCCCAAGATATTTCTAATTTTTCACAACCTACATCTTGAAAGAAGGTATAACATGTTGATAATACCTGTTTTTGTAAGTCAAATGTCCAGCTAGTTGATTAAACACATTCTTATTTAGGCTGATATGTATTGAGTAAGAAAGATAGGTAAAAAGATTTGCTTCATATTGTTATGAATAGCATTTTATTTCCAAAATAGAACAGTTGTCTTGAAAGTTAGTCCCATGAAGGTGATCAAAAATTGTGACTAATAGTTCTGTGCTTTGTTTTGACTTCTTTCAGATGTCAGTAAGTGGATTTTATGTCTTTATTGAGAAATTGTATTATTTTTAGCTTCGTCTACTTGTTCTTGTTACTGATAGGCTAGTTCATCATGTGTTTTGATTTATATCAAATCAGCCACGAGGGTATCTGTGCAGTATAAATAAAAGCTTCTGAATTGGAGGATTTTTCTTCAAGAATCTCAGTCCTTATGACTTAATGAACATTGTAATTCCCTGGATATTATACAGAAAAATAAATGAATGCGTAGATGTTGTGTTAAAATAATTTGCTGCCAAAGATTGAGAGGATAATACTGTCACAAAAGAATGTAAGTCAGGCAGAGCTTTTACTGTAGACAGATGAGAAGAACATTCACCCTTTTCTAAACCAAACCTTATTAAAAAAATGAGATAACTAGATACTATTTGCTACTAGAATAGTAACCTACAGGACTCTGAAGCGTTTGGTATTAAATCTTAACCAAATATTCTAAATTAATGGCCATTTATTTGTAATATTTATCCATGGGAACTAGTTGAATTCTGTGGAGTGTCATCTATTGAACCTAATGTCTGGTCCCCAATTAAATTCTTTTGGTCAGTGACCAGGTGTTAATAAGCAGGAAAGTGATCAACCTCATTAATTATTAACATGCGGATGATTTTTATATAAATTAAGAAGACGAGTGTAAAGGTTACGTGTTCTCAGATGCCCACCACTCTGCACATGCTCCTGTCTCCTGTCTCTCTCTCTCAGGATTTGCCAGATCTTCCCTGACAACTTTAATAGAGTCATTTTCCGCTCTTGTCACTATTCCTCAGTTATGCCTAGCTTGACGTCATGCTAACCCTTATTTCCTTTTTATAGACTTATTTGGATTCAAAAACGTTAAGTACCAATTGTGGTTTTCTGAAACTTCTATAGATCTGTTTTCTTATTTTCTGTATTTTAGTAAACCTTTGATGAGGATATAAAATGCAAACAGAAGACCCACTCTATTCATCTCTTTATCCTCTGAGCCGGGAGCATACTAGGAATTTAATAAAGTTTGTGAAATGGATAAATAGCTGGAGCAGCGGGCATGAACGGAGCAAGAGTGAGAGTGCTCTCTGTTCTAAAAACTATTAAATACAGTATCTCATATGTTAAATGCCATCGCCTGAGAATAGGGACAAACTAATCTTAAAGATCAAATAATTCTGAGATTCCATAAAGAAAATGCACAGAGTTTTAGAAACTAAAAATCATAATTATAAAAATTGCTTTCTGTTCTAGTAAGATTATGCCTTCAGGAAGAATTAAAAATACTGCATGTAGCTTTCTTAATGCAGCTAATAATGAAATACAAATTTGTTCTTTTAAAGAAAACTCATTTATTTCTCAATATATACAAATCTTCAAATTTTAGTCTATTATAAAACTCAGAAATGAACCAATGTTTTCCAAACATCACAGCCTCTTTTGGAAAGCAAATTAAATGAAACTAGAAAAAAAAGGACTTATTCTACCCTCAGTTGGTTTGCTGACTGGTTTTCAACACTTACTGTCTTCTAAGCTTCTAGCAAGTGAACCAGTTGATTTTTGCATGGTAGCCTTTGAACATTCTAAAAATAAATTAGGTAAAGCAGACAGTCTCCAGTTGTCTTTTAACCTCGTTTTTTATCCTTTTAATTTTTACTTAATCACGCATCTGTTACAGTTTTCTTTTACTATTAGAATTTCCTGAGCCTGGCCCAAGGCAATGGTGAATGACATTTAAATTTGTATTAGGATAACTATGCTAAACAAACATGGGAAATTAAATAAAAGACATGATGCCTTTCAAGAGCTTTGATTTTTGTAAAACTGTTAAAAATACAGCCCAGTGGTTGTTATGGAAACAGATTGAATTGGAGAATGCAAAGAAAGAGGGATGCCTCGAGTATCCTACCATGAGGAAAAGTCACATTTCTTCTGCAGCTTAAAGCAGCGTATTAACTTTAATTGTGGAGTTACTGAACAATGTCAAAGCATGATTATTCACAATAGTGGTAATTGATCTAAAATGTTTCTTACGTGGGGAAATCTTTTCCTCTACGGATTAAAGCCACGCGATCACATCTACAGCTGTGTCATGTCTGTCTGCCTAATTTACACATAAATTAAGCTGTGAGCTTCACAGAAAGATACTTAATTCTTAGTAGTCGATTCAACTATCTGTATAGCTAGAACACATTTATTTCTAAATGTTTTATTCTCTCGGATCTGGTGTGCAGAGTTGTCTACCCCAAACCAGAAAAAGCCCCGGGCATGTCTGCAGAATCTAGGTGTCTTGATTCTCCCCACTCGCAGATGTTGTCGATGGCAAAGATCCTTTTTTGTCCCGGATGTTTTGAAAACACCATTAAGCTCTATGTACGGGGAATGAGCAGGGAAAAGAGGGTTCATATTTGCCCAATCGGCTTGATGTTGTGTCACAATGAAAATTGTAGCTGCAAATGAGAGGACCCATCAGAAGAAGCCTGCACATTTCAGAGCTATTCCCGGCATCTTCTTACAAAAGAAATAACATAAATCAAGTTCCCATACAAATGTGTATTTCAATGAACAATAATCAATAATAGAATAATGGTATTCAATAGCTATATTACACCGAGAAATTTAGTTTTATTGAAAAATTTCATTGAAACTGAAAGTGGGCATTGCTGTTATAATTATACAGGCAGGAAGCTAATGTTCGTGAAGATTAGGAAGGTGGAAGAATAGAAATCTAGAATCCCAATTTTTTTCAGTTTTCTATGCTCTTCCATAACATAGAATTTGTTTATGTAAACAGTTGGTAGACCGTTAATGGCGTATATGATGGCTCCTAAACTGGAATACCCATTGTACTGATTCACTATAAGAGATTCACCTGTTAAGTTCATTATTAAACACCATTACAGAACACATTGCTTAAGAAAATATTTGCTTGTATCCAGGGTGTACATGGGAAAGTTGAAAATTAGAACTCCAGGTCCATTTATTGTCATGGAAAAAAACAGGCGTGAATGAAAAATCAAGGAAATGAGTGGCTAAATTTATCTTCATTAAGGAGTATTTTAATTACAATAATCATCCAGTTGAGAATGTATCTTTATGTATTCGACTACTCATTATTAAGACTCAGCTTTGTGCAGAACACACTGTAACAAATATACTGTTCACACACACAGACACACACACACACAGAGACAGAGAGAGAGAGAGAGAGAGAGAGAGAGAGAGAGAGAGAGAGTCTCTTTATCCTCTGGGACCTAGCAGAGAAAACAAATAAATCAGTCGATCTAGAGTAAAGGTGGATGAAAACAAGGATTGCTCGAAAACCCTTCACATGGGCACCTAACCTAGCTGTGAGTGCTCAGGTGCTCCCCAATGACCAGTGATAGTTGGAGACATAAGGAGGGAGGAGGTGATAACAGGAAGATGGGTATTCTCTTACCTGACATAATCCATCTGTCATGTACAACCTGGACACTTGTACTGTTCTGTTCACTTTGAAAGACATCTTACCCATTTAGTACAGTTAAAAGAAACCACCTTCTGGAGTTATGTTAGAGAAATAACATAAATCTCTACAGATGGTGGAATTTACCAAATATTTTATGAATCTTATTTAGCCTTAATATTTGCTTTATAATTCTGTAACTGCAGATGGTAGCAACACTCCTGATAATATACTGGTTCCTTTAAGAGAACAATAGATTTTCGCAGTTAAATAGTGGCAAGGTTCTGGGTTGGGAGACACTTCGTTGCGAAGGAGACACGTACATGTAGTTGTATTTGAATTTGTTCACTTGACAAAAATGAAGTGCAAAAGTAATACAGTGAAAAGTTAATGTAGCTAACATCTTTTGGATATATATTATGTATCATGAGCAACTGATGGGTTAATAATTCATGTATTCTCTACAGCATTTTGAAAGATGCTGAAAATCCCCGTTTTGTAGGGGAAAAGAGTTTAGTTGTCAAGGTTTACCTTGCTGGTTAATCTAATTCTAGAGTCTATGTTCTAAGACATTTCTCTATTTCACAAAAAATAAGGATAAGAAAAATTAAAATATTGGTGCCATCAACATTATTTAATTCAGATTCTTACTTAAACATTTATTATACACATATGTATACATAAAGTTCTATTTATATCATAGAGATACGCAATTCTCAAAACAGACCTTTGATATAGAGATTATATTCCCTATTTCTCAGGTAAGAACTTAGGTTTTTATGTAATTAGATGTATTCTGGGTATGATAGATGCAAAGAGACAGGTTACAGGTTGATATACATGACACACAGAATACGTGATTGGCCAATTAACCTCATAAATATTAATTATCTACTACATTAAGGAGGAACAGGTAAAACTTTTTAATAGATTCACATTTTTAGGCTTAAATTGTATTAATTGTAAGAAAAATATCAACCAACAAAATACCCATTGAACGAACATATGTAGCAAATTCCTTAGGTTCAAAGCTAAAAGCCTCCTCTGGTTTGATGGACCATTAAATTATTTTTATATCACCATGGTAATTTTTAGTTGTAATTATGAGGTAAAATAATCCATGAGTACAGCTTTATAAATCCATATTAAGAGACCAGCAACACAGTTACGGATATAGGACTTAGACACCTGGTTTCTATGTGTCTGAATCAGCCTACAGGAGTAAAATTTAATTTAACGATCCAGTAATTCTTTAAAGATAAAAAAGTGAAATAGCTTTCACACTGCAGTTACCAAGTTGTCAACTTCCACAGACACATTGTCGTACCAACCAAATTTCATTACACACATTGTGAACAGACTGCAAACAAAAATTGCCTGTTTTCATGGGTTGAGTAGTTTCACCTGTGAAAATTAGACAAACTCGCACTATCCAGTGGGCATAGCATTGCTGATGTCTCCACCTGTCAATATGTGGCAATAAATTTAAAATTTAGTGCAACTGTTATAACTTTATTATGAGAGCCTGGAACCACATAAATAGCTGCATTTTCTGTACTGCTTTTTGTTGTGTTTGGCTTTTCTGTGCCTTGAAGATACCATGTTTTTTGGGGTTTTTTTTTTTTTCCTACAGCCGAATAATGTTAGTGACAATTCCATGTGGAGCAGGTTTGTTAGAGCAAGTTTTCCAACAGCGTGTGCCCACTTCAGGTCATTGCATCACATTTTGGTAATTCTTGCAACATAGCACTTTTTCATTATATATTTGTGCTGCTGATCGACAATGGGTGATCTTGGTGTTATTTTGTGAGAACTTTTGGTGACACAGCCCTGTTCATCTAAGGGAGTGACTTCAGTCAACACATTGTCTGTGGGTTCTGACTGCTCCACTACCAATCCACCCCCGTGCTTCACTCCTCCTCCTGAAGTCTTTCAGTTTTCTAAGCAATAATATTGAAATTAGGTCAGTTAGTGCTCCCACAAGATCCTCTGAGTGTTGAGGTGAAAGAAAGGGTCATATGTCTCTCACTTTAAATCAAAATAGAGCAATAATTACAATTATTGAAAAAGAGTAAAACAGGGATAAGCCAAAAGATAGGCTTCTAGAATCCACTAGCCAATCCACAAATGCAAAGGAGAAATTCACAAAGAACTCTGGGGGACTGCACATGCTAGGAGAGTGAAACAACCTCACAGCTGATATAAAAGATCCAGTCGTTATGTTTTGTTATGTCCATAACAACACTCATGGAAAGGCTCCACCTCTCCTGAATTCTGCCAAGGCTGAAAGTAAGGAAACTAGAGAAGACAACCTACTCAAGAGGTTGAGTCATGTAGCTTAAGAAGCCATCTCTATAACACGAAGTATGAGATTGAGTAGTAAGTGCTCGTGTAGAAGCTGCAGCACATCGTCTAGAAGATCTGGCTACAATCATTGCTAAAGGCAGACACACTAAACAACTGACTTCCAGTGGAGATCAAACAGCCTTCTGTTGCAAGAAGCCATTTAAAACTTTCATAACCGGAAACCAAAAATGTCAATGTGTGAGTTCAAAGTCTCAAAGGACAGGCAGTTCTCTTAGGAAATAAGGCAGCTGATGACTTTAAGTTGAGGCCAATCCTCATTTACCATTTCAAAACTCCTCAGAACTTTAAAAACTATACTAAATCTACTCTGGGTAGGATCTGTAAATGGAGCAATCCTAATGAGGGCACATTCATTTTTTATAGCGTGGTTCAATAAATATTTATACTCATTTTTTTCAAAATATTACTGCTTGATGACAATTGCACCTGGTCACCTCAAGGCTCTGATGGAGATCTACGATGTTAATTTTGTTTTCCTGCCAATGAGCATAATATCCATTCTGCAGCTCCCAGATCAATACACACTTTCAACTCTCAAATCTTATTTAAGAAATGCATTTCTTAAGGTTTTAACTGCCTAAGAAAGTGATTCCTTTGATGGATCTGGGAAAAGTAAATTGAAAACCTCTGGAAAGAATTCACCACTGTAATTGTCATTAAAAATATTTGTGACTTGTGGGTAAAGGTCAAGACAGCAACATTGTAAGAGTTTGAACAAAGTAGATTCCAACCCTCACTAATGACTTGGGTGGATTGAAAACTTCAATGCAGAAAGTAACTTCAGGTAGATGACACTAGCATGGGAACCATTGGAGAAAAAGGCAACCAAATTACTAAATTTTACTGTAAAACATTGATGGATGAGCTGTTACTTCTAATGGCTCATCAAAGAAGTAGTTTGTTGCACTCAGGTGCAATATCTCAGGCATGTTTGCCATATTTTGTGATTGGACACCATTACTACTCACTTATATTAACAGTGACATCTAATCTTGGTGAAAACGTTTTGAACATTGATGGAACCATAGCACAGAATTTAGACATAAATATACAGTCTGATGTAACCTTAGTTAATAATAATAGTAGAGTTTGACATGGCTGACTCCAATATGGAAATAAGTTGTGCTGTGGATAAAATACTGTCAAACAGCTTTGTGTGCTCACAAAAACTTATCTTAGTCACCTTCCCATTTCTGGGACACAATATACAACCCCCACAACTTAAATGTGGAGAACTTTATTTCAGCTCACAGTTTCAGAGGGTTCAGTGCGTGTATGACTGGGCAGCAACCGTGGAAGGACATGGCAGAATGGCCTCCCTGAGGATAGCTGCTCACTATTGATAGACAGGAAGCAGAAACGGAGAAAGAACGAGGGAAGTAGCTGGAAGCAAGAATATATATCCTTCCAGATCACGTCCTTCTTAACCACCCTTCCAACCTGTCCCTGCACGTTAACAGCCGGTAAACCCATCACTGAGCTCACCCGTAGTCCACGATCCAGTTACCTTCCAAATACATGAGGCTTCGATAAGGACAGCTCAGATTCAAGCCCTAACAGAAGTCTTTTATGAAACGGAGTCCGTGATGAGCAGATGTCATTATTATAGTCCTATTTTAAGAAATTGACACAGCCTACCTTAACCATTAGCTATCACCGATGTGAATAGACAATGTCCATCAGCATCTAGGAAAGATCCCTACATGACTGGGTGAAGGCTCAGATGATTTTTTTTACCCTGTTTCAGCAATGAATCATTTTAAGTTTATATATGTATAGTCATTTTAGGTATGAGGTTATTGCACATTTAAAAGATTACATATAGTACACAAACACAGCCTTTCTGTACACTGGCAAACCAAGATATTAATGTGATGCACTCTGTTGAAAATATTTTTATTGTTCTGCTCTACTATTAAATATTATCTCCCAAGCACATTTGACATGTTTTGTGATTGGATACCAATGCTATTGGATTATAGCAGTCTTTTTAAAATTGGATATTATTTTGGATTCATAGCACTATTAAGTAGAGGTACAGAGATTTTGCAAATACCTCTGGTCTTAGCACAGTTATCAACTCCCCAGTTAATCAACATTCCCTACTAAGGTGGCATATTTGTTATAATTGATAAACCTATGTTGTCGTGTCAGAATCAATCAAAACCCATAGTTGATGTTACACTCCATTCTTTGTATTGTACATTCTATAGGTTTGGACAAGCTTATAAAGACATATTTCCACTGTGATGATATCATCTAGAGTAATTTCACTGTCCTAGGAAAACTATGTGCCCTGGTTGACCACCACTTTCTACTTCTAGCCCTTATGGGTGATTTTTTTAATAGAAATGAACATTTTATAAAAACATATTTGCAAAAGAATGTTCTACATAGTCTTATTGTAATATGTCTGCTAATCTTTGGGCCATCAAAATATATTGACTTTACTGTTCCAAAGTAAAATGAGAAATAGAAATTATTTTTTCAAATCTTCCTATAAAAATGTATTTTCCACAGATTCATTGAGCTATATAGTAAACCAAAAATTATATAGTTAATGTATGTATGGAATATGTTTTGATATGCACATATATTATAAAATAATTACCACAATCAAGGTAATTAACATATCAATCATTTCACATAGCTATAGTTGTGTGGTTTTGTGTATGTGGTGGGAAAACAAAACTCAACTCTCAGCAAATTTCAAGTGTAGAGTGCAGTATTATTAGCTCTAGTTACTAGGCTCTGCATTAGACTTCCAAATTGCTCATACAAGTGCACAAGTGAAGTTTTGATCCCCTTAACCATCATATCCCTATTTTTCTCACTTTCTAGCCAGTATTGCTCTACTCTCTGCTTTTATGAGTTTAACTTCTTAGAGTTCTACATGTAAATGAGATAATTCTTTTATTCTACCTTCTCTCTCTCAAAAGAAATAATGTAATGTTATTAATTAGACTAAAAGCATTTCTCTCAAATTTTTTGCCTTTCTCTAAACACTTTTCTTTCTACGCAAATGACTACTTTGCTTTCAGGAGGGTGAGTTAAATGAGGGTACCTACTTCCTTTCTTTCCTGAGATTCCAAAGAAAAGATTCTATAAAAATACAAAGAAAGGAAAAACTCTGTAACAATGAATAAAGGTTTCAAAAATTTTTAGAACTGTGAAAGGAAGAGTATTTGTTTTATTTCTATTTCAATTTTAAGCTATTTTTGAGCTATGTTTATCCAAATAATTAGATTGTCAAACTTATTAGCATAAAGTTTGCTGTATCATTCTTTTAATGCCTACAAGATCTATAATGATATCACATTTTTATTTTTGATGCCTATACTTTTTCTGGTCTCTTCAGTGCAGTATAGCTTGTTAGTAATGGTACTTTCCAAAGCGTAAATTTTTCCAGTTTTCTCTATCATGTATTTTGTTACTTTCTTAATAGTTCAGTTGAAGCGTATTTTATAAGTAGTAAGTTGATTCATTAAAATGTATAACGCAATGTTTTTAGCATTGATAGAGAATTGTGCAACCAAAAATAAACTCTAAATTTAATACACTTTCAGCATCTGCAAAAGAAAGTTTCAACCATTACCATTCACTCACCAGCCCTTCCTCCCCTCCCAGATAAGGGTAGCTTCATCCAATTTAGCAGCTACTAATCCACTTTTTCACTGTAGATGTGTCTGTTCCGGATATCTCAAGCAAACAGAATAGTATAGCATATGAATTTTAGTGACTTGATGCTTTTCCAGAGGTTGTGTTTTAGATTTATCCATGTTTTGTTAATAGTGTGTATCTGTACTTCATTTTCTTGCCAATAATATTATGTCGTATGATTACACACATTTTGTTACCCACTCATTAGTCAATATGGATTCCTTACACTTGTTGGCGATTGTGAAAAATATTGTTTGAGAACATTCAAATGCTACTTTTTATTTGAATGTATATTTTCATATTCTGCTCCCATTGCCATAATTCAAACATAACTCCATGATTTTGTACTTTTTGACCATGGGCAAGAAAAGTTCAGTCCAGTTCATTTTTGCTTCCAGGAGACAAAAGTTGTATTATCTTCTCTCATGTACTGATGTAGAAGCCAAGATTAAGACATTTCAAGCACATTTTTTTTGTTACTAAGTCAGGCAATAATAAGCCATTTCTAATTTTAATATATTTTAAAGAAACTAATTGCATACACTTTTATTAGATTTCCACTGCTGGGCGAAAATATGCGACCTAGACAACCTGAAGGAGGAAAGTATTATTTTGGCTGATGCTTCTAGACATTGCAATCTAGGATGATTTGGCCTTGTTTCTCTCAAGCTTTTGTCATAGCAAATAGCATGATGCAAGTGTGTGAGGAATACATGATGTGCCTGAGGAATACATTCGCTTCTTGACAGCCAGGAGGTAGAGCAGAAGAAGCCAGAGAAGGAGACTGGGTCAAGAAGACACTCTTCTAAGTTACGTTCCCAGTGACCTATTTCCTCTTCGTGGGCTCCAACTCTCAATAGTACATTCAGTTGTGAGCTCATCAGTAGATCAGTCCATGGACATTTAGCACCCCCTAGTCTAGTCACCTTCCAGGAGCTTGGCCTTGGAACATAACTGAGGGCCCTTTTGATCCAAGGTCTGATAACACTTCTACAAAATGCATGTGGATTTTTGTGGAATTAGTCATTTCTAAATATGTGTGTGTGTGTTAGCATATACATATATATGTATTAGCATATACATATATATGTATACATATATATGTATATATATATATATATGTATGTATTTGTGTGTGTGTCTTAGTTACTGTTTCATTGCAGTGACTCAATACTCAACAAGCACAAATTAGAGAAGGAAAAGTTTATGTTAGCTCACAGTTTCAGAAGGTCACTGTCTGTTCATGGGTGACTAGTAACAGCATAAGCACATGGCGGACGCAGAGGCAGAGATGGAGGCAGCTCCTCACAGCATTGTAAATAGAGAACCAAATGAGGGAGGAAGGGTGGAACTAGCAAACAGACTTCCAGGTCCTGCCCCAGAATCCACCCCTTCTGTGTCCAGTTTCAGTGTTCTGCCCCTTCCAGGTTCAGCCCCAGGCATCTGCCCGTTCTATCTAGGCCCCAGCTCTTAATAGCACATGGCTCCATAAGGATCCCATTGCATTCAAACAAATGAGGCTTTTGGGGGTCACTCCAGATCCAAACTATAGATTAGTTACAATGTTCATCTACCTGTCTATTTGGAAAGATTTTCAACCGTGAGCCTTTAAGTTCCCATTATATGGTTTTATGGGTTTCTATTTATTAAACTAATAATGGTAATATTTCCTAGCTATTATAATAAAATTTATTTCCTAAAAATATACCTATAGAAATATTTATATACATCTATATTGACTTCACAAATCAACTACTCCAGAAAGCTTTACTGATCTGCGCATGTGCCTTTGAGGCTAATATGTAATTATAGGGAGTTTGGCTTCACATTCAATAAGTGAAAAATGCAGTTTAATTTTCTCATGACACAGATGGAACAAGTGTAACAAATTGCACAGGCCCTGTTTTAGTCATACACTTTATCAAAATTCTTCGGAAAGACAGAAGCCTCCAACAATGTCTCAATTATTAAAAGTGCTTAGCGTCATTGTCGGGAATCTAATTTGTAATCCTATTCTCCTGATGTTACAACTTCCATGGGTGTAAAATCAGGACTGTTTTCCCATGCCTTTCTTACTGTGCCAAGAATGAAAATGACTTTAGTTGCTGGTGTGCGATGACAATTTTTAAATTTTTATTTTATTCTTGTTAAGCAGTGAAGTATAAATAAAACCAACTACATTCTGTGATTTTGTTTTTCAATATAGAAAGACAGTAAATGGCGCAGCTTGTACTCAGTGCTATTTCTCTTGTCAGAGAAGCTGAGAAGTCAAGTCAGGGTTATATTTGTCTCACCTGCTCCTTCGTGGGCGTCGACTTGATTACATCGTAGTTCTCTGTGTTCTTCTAAGTGCTGCAGGAAAGCCCTGACTGGTGGTCCACAGGCTGTACACAATACACCCAATCATACCACTCTGCAGTAAGGGTCCCACTTCCATGGAAATCTCTAAATTGTTTTTGCTTTATCCTGTTGTCTTTTGCAATAAGATAGCATGCTCTACGGCACATTATTATTTTTTAAAATACTAAACTAGCCTAGAGTACCAAGTCTGGGATAAAATTTAATATAACTGGAAATTAACAGCAGCAGAAACAGAAGAAAATACAGAAATACATGGAGATTTAACTTACTACTGACCAAATATTTTGGATCTAATTTTAAATCGAGCTAGATCAAAAAAATGCAATCTTTTTTTTTTAATTTTGGTGACTTTTCTTTAGACTTTTCTACTTTGCCAAATGAATTACAATAAAACCAAATCACTCTTTCATGTTTCTGTCACGTTAGCTCATGATATATGAACTCTAGGTCTTACAGCAGAGAGTGATTATCACCTCTATTATAACATCAAGAGCAAGAGAATCTTGAAGATAACGAGACTTTTTATTTTGAATCACTCAGTTCAGGGAATGACCAACAGTGGATTCTACTTTGCTGAGTTGTAATTTGCTGTTTAGTCCCAAGAATCTGTACGTACACTGTGTTTTTATGGGATGCATCAGAATTCACAAATTTTCCTAAATTAGAAACTGTATCTGTTAGTCCTTGTCTTATCAAATCAACCTTAGAGGTCTTTGCAATTTGTGTTCACTTTGGTTTTCTTTCCTTTATCATAAAAACTTCCTACTTCCAATACTATGTCTACACTGTTTTGAATTTTTCTTGAAAGCTTCATTTCCACAACATGAGTGATTCAGGTGCTGCCCAGCCCCCAATGGCTCAGGAGTGTCTAATACAAACTCTAAACTGCACTCTTAGTATCTGAGTGAAGACTTTCACACTCAGGTGCTTTTGCACTAATCACAAATCCCTTACATGGTGCAGGCTCTGCCATGACATAGAGTTGGCACATATACTTCCAGGGTGACCTTGCAAATGCTGGCTGACAGAATCCTCAGAAATTCTTTCTATTGCCTTCCAATGTCGTCATGCATTACCTTTCCATTTTCCTGAAAGTCTCTTACAATTTAGCTTTTTAGTTTCCTTTACTTCTGATTGGATTTCTGTTTAAGTAGACCAACCCGAGTCTTCAGACTTGGTTCTGACGTAGTATTTCTGGAACTGTCATGTCTGGACAATGTCCTTGACTTTAAAAAGGAAAAATTCAGTCAAGAAACATCTGGCTTAATGCTTTTTATCAGTCTGTGTTCAACATAGAGCATAAATGTTTCCTAAGCTCATTATTAAGGGTATTCGTTTTTTACAAGGTCAGAAGGAGTTTTTGGCTGAGCTTCTTGGAAAGATTCTCAGGATTATACTCAGTGACCCACCAAAGAGGGGACTAATTCATATCCTGACCAGGATTACGATTGAAACAAGAGCCTCCCTTCCCCCATTCTGACATGTCCTCTAAACATCTACAAGACCAGGAAACAGATGCTTCGTTATCTCACATTTTTCACAGCCTTGATTTCCAGCAACAACTGCCACACAACAGGAAGAAATATCCATCTCAACTTGTCTATACCTCAGGAGAACCTGTAATTGATGGGGCACAATTTACACACAGAATTCTACCTACAAGGCGATCCTCACTGAGCAGTTTTTAAACTCTCCAAATGTGCGAGAAGGAAGAGTTGGAAATAATGTGAGCCAGTCCCAGGGCTTTGGCATCTTTCTGACTCTAGCTCCCATGCCACTCAGGCTCTGAGAGCCCCAACGTTTCTTCCCTTTCTTTTTTGAACACCTTTTGTTAAAAGAGTGAGTTTCAGGTAGTCCACCCTCACCGTGTTTGTACTGATAAATTTACAAATGTACATACATTTATAGAAAATTACATTTATGTTGATAAAAGTATCATGAAATGAAATATCTCTAGGTAACTTATGAAAAATTTCAAGTTTACTAGACATTGTTTGATCTAGTCTATTTATCCTCTAAATACTAAAGTACACAGTAAACCAAAGCCAAATGTAAGATGAATCGTATCCCAGTAATGTGCAAACATGTTGAATTAAGCTTTCGGAGGACTTAATTAAATGGTCCACAAACCAAACCATTCCACAAAATCCTGACGTTTTAATATTGTTTCGGGCTGTCAGCCATACTTTTTAGAAACTAATCCAAAATAGGACTGTCTGATACAATCTACTTACTATTTTGAAAAAATATTTTCAGAAATGTAGGAAGTCAAGCAAGGTGGATCTGTTAATCTGTGTGCTAGAAAAGGTGAGAGAGCTCTTTTCTGTACGGGGGGGGGGGTTGGGTGTGATTGTTTACCTAATTAATTTACGCTAACTATAGCTCATTACATTCCCTTCATCACAGATGTGGGAGGAAAACCATGAATGTGTAATGTTCATTTACTTTGCCAACTGTAATGCTGGCACAAACAGTGCTTGTGTTTTATTTTAGGCTGATGTAGGTGTGGTCAGGCCCAGGGAAGAACTGTCTTCATTACTGTTGTCTTTTTATGACATTGCACTTCTAAAAACCCAAGGAAAGGGCCTCACTTTGGTGCTGAAAGGGTAGTAAGATTTGGCAGCCCCCCGAGTACTCAAGATTCTTGTTCTGTGAGTGACACAGTATACATGAAAAATGTGTACACCAAAAAGTACAGTCACAATCATGCCAATGATGCAAGGTGCCTCTCCTGGATATTGTGATGTGACACTTAGTCACCTTAAGTCTTCTTTTTATGCTAACTTAAACAGGTTTCAGTCTGTCTCATTGCATGGGAAACAGGGGCAAATTCCTGTCATCCATCTGTTTAGAACATGTGGGGCTCATTTGAAATTTTCCAAGTAAAACGAATCATTCGGAAATCCTCAGTGTATCAGCATTGAGTAAGAAAATCTTCATGCATCTAGTGATGAAAAATCACGTGAATTCAAGCTGCATATGTATCTTTGTTGCCGAGTGTGCTTTCCTCTTGCCTTCTGGAAGTGACGCAATTTCCATCTCCACCAATGTGACAGAGTTGATTTGGCCCCTCCGCCTGGACGACCCAGGGCCTGTCCCCTACTTCTGCCTGTCCTACATGCCCGCCGCTCAGCTACAGAGAACGTCTCTCCAGGACTAGAAGCCTGTGCTTCTGTCCTTCAGGGGCAGGACCAAGTCTCTCTCTGATTGGGTCTCTGGGTTTCCAGGCCTGCACTGGCCAGTGGCGATCAGGAATCAGCGAAGTCTGGGGGAGCAGGGTCTCAAACAGCCCAGGTAGGAGGGATGTCACAATAACATCCGGGAGATTGAGTCAGTGTAACGGTCTTTATTGTCTTACAAGCAGTTGAAGAAAAGAGGGTCAGCCAGGGCAGTAGGACAAGGGTCGTTCACAGATTGAGGGAATTTCGGGGTCTGAAAGTTGCCTAATAAGCATGGAGGATCTTTCCAAACTTGATCACGTGATTTCTGCGTCTTGGAGCAGGGGAAAATTAGAGGTTTGGGTAGGGTGAACCCTGAGCTGCGCGTGTGCTGGGCCTGGGATGGGAGGGAGTGGCTCCCCCAGGGTTAAGCTGCTTTCTACCTTACGTTATCCTGGGCCTAGTCAGGGTCTCACATTTCTGTATTCTCTACCTGAACCTACCAAGAATTCCTTTCACTTCTGTTTACAAGAGATTCCAGCTGTGGAACACCAGTGTTTCTGGTTAATTTGACTTCAGAACTATCTAGAATTTCTATCACCTGGTTTTGTCATGTTTTCTTCTGATACAGTGCTCAGATTCACATGGTCAAAATAGTCAATGCTTGAGAGAGAAATTAAAATAATGACTTATTATCCACAACCAGGCAGTTTACCAGCCAAAGTTTTCCTTTTCAATCGTTTTTGAGAGACTGTATGTGTATATAAAGCTTCAGTACATATTTTTGAAACTGCTATGTAAATATCACTTTATTTTGTTCTCTTTTGACATCAGCGCTACTTGCCTTCCACAAAAAAACTCTAAGCACATCAACAAATGCATTTTTACTTTGGTTCCTTAAAAACACTCATTTAGATCCCTTGAAGTGTGCTTCTATTCAGCTACCTTATGTTTTTATGTGCATAAAAGAAAGTTATGTACAAAAAGTCAATGACTGACATGTAGGTTCTACTGAAAAATGAGGAATGAAGAATGATGGGAAAAATAAAAATAGGACGACCAAGTACATTTTAGTACTCTTTTTCTCTCCTTCTGCATATCCCGTTATAGTATCATTCATATGCCTCTGCAAGGTTGAAATCAGTTGTTTCAAAAAAAAAAAAAAAAATGAAGCCAGGCTCAGTAGCACCGGCCTATAATCTTAGCTCTCTGGAATGTTGAGGTAACAGGAGAATAAATTCCTGCCCTGCCTGGGCAACTTTTTAACTTAGTGATACCCTGTCTTAAAATTAAAAACAAAAGTGGTCTGAGGATGTAGAATGAAGGCTCTTGACTGGACCCCCTTTACTACAAAAAGAAAAGAGGAAGAAGGAGGAGGAGGAGGAGGAGGAGGTACAGAAACAACAAAAGACATTAAAATTAAACCAAAGGCATTTTTTTTCAATTAGGATGGACCACAGAATCACTAAAGAGAAGGATAATAGTGTGTGTGTGTGTGTGTGTGTGTGTGTGTGTGTTTGCTTGCTTGTTGGGGATAGGAAACCCATTTTCTTCTTCATCTTAAATACACTGAATCAATGTCCCTCGCGTGCATTCTTTGAATATGTTCACATTAAGCCTTAGTGTAGATTTGTGTTTCTTCAGCTGTATTGATTTCGGAGATGCCAGTCAAGAAAAAGAAAGGTCTTATTTTCATTGGCAACATGTCTAATTGCAGGGTCTACTCATTTCACTTTTGCAGTCTCAAAGTAAGTTTCAATTTATGCACAGTGTACAAAGAAGGAAGAGCATTAGCTGCAGCGTTCAGAGCATCCTTGAAATATGTACAGGATTAGTAAGTGGGGACGAGCTTTTTCTGTTTAGCAACATCTTACTGAAAGCTAACCAGGTCACGGAGAGTGCTCACTCTACATTTAGGTGGCTTTGCTTTTAGGTCTTAAAGAAACTTAAATTCTAAAAGGACACATTTGACTTAATGTCAGGAATAATGCATTAGACACTTTTTCAACAAATTGTCTTTTCCATAAATTTATAAACAGTAGCAACTCAAAGTTTGACCAAGCTATTAAGTCGTGTTTGACTTGGCTTCATTTTTTTTTTTTTAATGTTAGGAGTGATTTGGAATAACCCTTTTAGTAGCATCGTGTACTGTAATCTTCAGTTAGTCTTTAGTCCTTCAGATAGCTAATGCTGTCTCCCCAAGACTCTGCTAATTCAATGGAGAAATCAATATGTTGGTTGGAAATCTAGTTATTAAAAGACAACTAAGGCTCTAGGAAGTATCAGTACTCCTGAGAGTTTGTACGTAAACAGTTCCATACCCCCACACTTCCTCTTTTCAGCCTAAATTAAGAGGAACTATTCCCACCCAACTCTCATAGCTACAAAAAAAATGAAGACAATACCGAATGCTTTTACTTTCCAACTGGATATGGCTACAAACAGTAAGAGTTTGTCTTCGTTGAAAAAAATTTTAAGTTTTTCTTTAGCTTCTTTTGCGTTAAAAATAAAAGATATGCACACATATGCAAAAATTAATTTTACATAATCTTAGGCTAGTGAACAATATTTTACAGGTATTAATTGTTTAGAATGAGTTTAGGAAGCTATGAACTTTATTCTCCTGTCCTTCGTGAGAATTATAGGAAATATTTCAGTATTATAATTTATAAATCACATTTGCTAATATCTCCGTGCTGCAATTCCTCTAACCATGTTGTTGTCGCTACTGAAGGCCTCTCCACATGCTTCCACATCTTTCCATAGGATACATAGAGCTTAGAATAAACGTTACGTCATTTAAGTGGCCTTAGTAGCCTTCTACACCGTCAGAGTAAGTTTTCCTTTTTTATTTTTGACTGGGCCTTGTCTGTACTCCAGCTTGGCCCTCGACTTAATATGGAGCCCATGTTGGCCTCAAACTCAAGGTCCTCCTGCTACCTCAGCCTTCCCGAGAGGGTTACAGGTGTGCATTAGCACACCCAGCTAAATTTCCCTTTTTGTATTCCATATAAGTACTTTCTTATAGCAGTAGTCGCATTTTCTCGTTACTTAATCAAAGCATTTCATTTGTTTGTATTTTGTATTTCTATTTCTCTAAAAAGCTCTATAATGCAGCATATGTTTTGCAAAAAATATTGGATCCTAAGTGTGAAATGTAGTCATGTTTAGGACTTCAATGAATACATATTAAAATAATAAATACTGCTAGAATTTAGGCATATATACAGTTTTAAAGTCCTCATTTTTATACTGATTTTTGAGTTATTAATAAAAGTTAAAAATTTAAAAGCAAATTTTCTAAAAAAAAAGTCATGGTGGTTGTTTTCCTTATTACTTTCTAGATCATAAAAGAAAAAGGGAATGTCCTCCTTAGTACTTTCTAGCTTCTTAAACTTTCCAAATATATCTTTATAACTGTCAGATCTGTGATTAGCAAGTTGCTAATGCCAGATTGCACTAAAAATATATTTTATAATACAAATTTTTAAATTATTATAAAACAATGCAAATAAATTAAGCTAGGTAAGTTATAAGAAAATAAACTCAAGAATGAACTATTCTATCAAGTATTTTTAATGAGTCATAATGCTATTATTTGTCAACAACTTCATTTTGATAAGTTCTTTTTCTCATAAAATCTTCAAAGGCTGAACAGTGTTTGGTACATAAACTTGGATCATAATCAAATTGTCCTAAGACTTTCTCATTGACCAAGTGTAGTTTGCCAGTGTTCTGTATGAATATGCTTTAGGACAACAGCCAATCTAGTCCCATGTTTTCTACTGGAGGAATAGAAGAAATTGCATTCAGTATGTGGGCAACCATGCAAAGTGAGCTTTGTGAAAATCCACATTTATAGTAGAAAACAACGAAAGACAAGTGGCTACAGGATGGTCCGTATGGTCATTACACTGAAGCTCCAAAATGAGTGAACACATAGTATTTTCAGGGAGCTAATTTTGGATGGAATAATTAATTATAAGGATCAATAATTTTATGAGCAGAATGGCACATGAGGGCATTCATATGCTTTTAGAATTTTAGAATTAAATAGTTTACAAGCTGGGAAAGGACAGATTGTGTGCAAAGATAATTAATTTAACAGTAAAATTCTTCAGAAGAGAGAAATATTACATGAACAATAAATCTCTACCTGGAGAGGTAAATACCAAAGGTCAAACTGAGCTTGGCTCTCAGGGCAGCAAAATAAAGCTCAGAATTATTTAAAAATGGAGTAAGAAAAATGTGTCCTGAGAGCATCTGGTATCAAGAATATCCAAGGACATGTTTTCCTTTCTTCTGTAAAGTTGCACCATTCACACTTCACTTAGGGCAGCTGCTCATGTTAGCAAGTAGACAGCCATTGCTCCTGTAATAGGGTGTAATTATCCTTCAATACTGAATCCTCCTACTGGTCTGATAGAAAGAAAAAGATCTGTAGGCTAATACATGGTGACATCATGGTGGGAGTTTCTGAGACGGAAGACAGAACAAAGGAATGTGCCAAGTTGTGTGTCAGAGATGAGTCTTCAGAGAAGAAAAATAACCCTTTTCTTTAACAAAAAGACACACAAATATGAAAATTGCCTACTTCATAAATATTTTCCAGTTAAAAAGTATAAGATCTATTCCCTAAATAATTTTTCTAAGTGTACAAGATAGGATTAATACCTGTAGATACAATGTTGATATAACAAAATGAATGAATTTTTAAAATGTGATGAGAGTATGCAATTGAACATTTTCTCAGGCATAAAAAGGAAATCCTACAATAGCAAACCATATGGGTGGACTTGAGACATGATGCTAACTGAAGCCAGTCAGTCTTCAAGGACAGATGCTTCATGATCACACTTTATGAAGAACCTAGAATCCTCCAACTCATGAAATACAGAGTTCAGGGTAACTAAGGGTTGAGGGAAAAGAAAAACAAGTTACATGTTTTTATGGGATTAAGAAAAACATACATGTTATTGATACAAAATCATTACATAATACAGCTAAATGTGTTCTAGACTGAGTCCATGGGGTATGAAAAATAAAACAACTCCAGAATTTTAGTTTTTTATATTACCCGTATCTCTTTGAAATCTTCATTAAATATATACATATGAGTTTTGAATGGTGACATGAAAAGGTTTATCAGAAAAGACAAAATTGGATTTTATGGGCTAGTTTAATCTAATTTTATCATTGATTTATATCCTCCTTTTTTCTTCATCTTCTCTAGCTATTATTTGGCTTTATTTATATTATTTTAAGTGTTATGATGATGCACCACCATCATGTAAATACAAACTCGAATTATACAAAGGTATTATTACCATGTTTTTAGGAAGCAACGTTATTCTCTAAACTGGCCTTAAATTTCTCTTTTTATCAATTTTATTATTGGTAAATCTTTAAAACAATTTAAGATATTTTGTCTTCGATTATACCTTTATTAAATTTAGAAGTAAAAAAGTCTTTTCCAGAGCCTTGAGGCTAGTTGATTATCCTTATCTTTAGTTCCCTCCAGGCTGTTTTCGTTCTAAATTTAATTACTTCTTTTGATCAATTTTACTTCCTAAATGTTTTGGCTCCAATAGTGATAATTATAAAATAGGTAAGCCAAGATGGAAAATAATTCCATTGATCATCTAAAACTAATTTGATGACTGAACATGTGATTTTTAAAGCAATAATGGTTGTAATCATGACAACCTGGATTTTGTTGGGAAGCTAGTTTTGCTATAAAGTGAGAAATACAATAGTTATCTTAAGTCTAATGGACTTGCATGTAGGAGATTCTGTCTTGTCTCAGAATTCAAGCAGAGGATGGAGCAAGGTATTTAGTCTTGGTTAGAGTTGGGTGTAGATTCTTGGTCCATTATATACCAACTTTCTGATTCAGGCCAGTTATTTTAAAGTCTCCAACACAGTTTCTTCATCTGTAATACAAGGGCAATAACACTGTCCTTGCTTGATAGCTATGAGGTAGCTGTACAAAATGCCTGGGAAAGCCATCCGAATTCTGGTTTTGGTTGGCACAAACTTGAGACATCAATAAAATATTGTAGATATGTAAACTGGAACTGTGAAGAAAATTCTCTTGGTAGATGAAAATTCTACCAATTCTGTAACTGATGTGACTATAGGAGACATGAAACTAGACAAAATATAATCACACCCTATTTGTCAGCACCATAGATGTAACAGAGGGTATAAAAGAGAAGGATTGTAAGCAGTAGTTTCAGTCTTAGAGTCCACTGTTGGCAACAGACGTCTCTCTCCAGTTCCGTGAATCCAACTCTAGATGCTACTCATCACTGGACATTTTACCTGGAACAGCACCTGAACAGTACTTCTCTGCAGAAAAGAGTCACAAGCTCCTCATGTTCTCAGTGACATCTGTGTCCTCCACACTCTCTGCAACTGGCTTAAGATTTGACCTCTCCTCTTTGCTTTATACTCACATAGCTCCCAAATATGCGGAGCACAGTGGGGTTTTTAATTATTACACTTCCCAGTTGTATATGCAAGTTTAAGAGTGGAAGCAATCACAGAGCAGGTGACTTGCCGAAGGGAAGCCCAAAATGGGGAATTTTCTTTGTAATAAATGCATCACATGAGCCAGTGTCCAGAATGGGTGCTCATGTAAAGGAATGAAAATCCTCGTCTCTAACAATGTTTTCCTTTAAGTACCAGTTCAGAAACTTGCCACGTGTTTGTCTCTAGGAATGTGAAAATGGAAGGCATGACTTCGGAAGATAAGTGCAAGTGTAGTCATTAAAAGTCTTGGCAAGGCGTAAAGAATCATGCAAAGTTGGGATTTTCTTAAATTCATTGAATGACATAATCTACAAACCCACATTTCCTAGCATATCTGATCCCAGTGGCATGTGAGGAGGAGAAGCACAGAGGAAGATGTACTTTTTTGCCCAAAGAGCTTGTGCTCTGTGATGTCAAAGCCCCAGGTGGCATCTTTCCCATGAGGTGGGATGGTAGCCGAGTTGTCTGTTTCCTGAGTTGGTGGAAGAAACTCTCTTTCCTGGGCTGTGGGATTCATTTAGAATTTGAAGCTACAATTTTCCACTTTTGTGATCTTTTGTCCTACTAAAGGACAGCTTTTCCTTGATTTGTAGAATTAGTCATTTCTAAATGAAGTTGGGGAAAAAAGGGAGCCGAAAAACTAATGAAAGCAGTCACCTTTGAATCCTGCTACCATTTTTTCATCATTAACTTCCTGTTTATATTCTTAAACTTTTAAGTTTGTGTCTAATAATACTTTTGGAGTTGTCTCATTGTATCAGGGATTTCATTTTCTATGAATATATCAGCTGGACAATTGGTATTTTTAATATAAATTTAACACTGAAAGTATTTATTGAGTATCTATTAATGCCAACCTTTCATTTGACGTTGACCGGACATGGACTTTGACCTCATGGGTTAACTCAGGAATTAGCTGTTACAAAGAGAACAAACCACATAAAAGTGCAAATTTCAATGGCCAAGTAATGATAAGAGAAGGACTAAGCTGAGAGGAGAAGCAGCAGCTAGACTGTCGGGAACTGAAAGGAGAACTTTTAAAAAGGAGCTCATCTGATGCTTGTTGGTAAGATGGACCCAGGGTAGCTATTGCATTGAGAGCTTTCTTGATGGAGTTTCAGGAATCGAGGCCTGGCTGAGATAGTCTGTAGGTATAAAAATGGAGATGGTGGGTAGAGATATCTTCTGTAAGAAATTGGGCTGCAGAAAGGAGATAACATTTAGCTAGTAGCAATGATCATGAAATTAATATTCTTAAAAAGATTTGAGTTTTCTGTCATTTATTTCATTTTATTATGGATTTGTTCATATAGACTTTGTTATGTTTTTAAAATGCTGGAAAGCCATGCATTGTGGTACATGCCTGTGATCCCAGCACTTTAAGAGACTGAGGCAGGGGGAGAGCAAGTATGAAGTCCTGCCCAGGAAACGTAGAAACTCAGTGAGAGCTTGTCTTATAAATAAAAACATAAAAGAAGGTCTGAGGATGTGAAGTTGTCTATAAGTGCAAGGTCACTGGGGTCAATTCCTAGTGAAAATGGAACAAAACAACCACAGAAATGATGGGAACAAAAGGAAGCCGTAGCCCAGTGGTAGGGATGGCTTCCCCAAAGTCAGGCGACCTTCTCCATCATCCCAGGATACAGGGCAGGGATGTGTAAGTTATTTTGTATTACCGGTGTCATACATTTGGGGTGGGTTTTAGAAAGATGAATGCATTTCTATCTGAGAAGTTTTATTCTCTTTATGATGTAGAAGTGAGTCATTTACTAGACATAAAGGAATTGGGGCAGGAGGAGAATGTCAGAGGTTGGGTGAGACTTGAAAGTTTTCAGAAAGTTGTACTGAATGGGAATGCTTTTTTTAAAAGACAAAGAACATTTACAGGTGTATTTCGAAATATTGCTTGAGTCTGGTCATCACTAATTTTTGATGGAACTAACCTGACCCGTTGTGAAATTTTTTCAAGTAAGTCTCTGTCATCCTGTAAAAGGCAGAGGAAATCTCATCTGGACTTGAGTTCATTCATTCAGATGCAGTGATGAAGCACAGATGCAGGGAATATTTAGTAGATGTTACTGAAATAGAGAGCTAGATTAATGGTTTGGTAGGAAGAGGAGTGAACAAAGAATCCTGGTGTGTCACGCAATGGTAAGAACAGGCACTAGGAAGCCCAAGTATTTGTGGAGAGAGAGGGGGGCTATGGGAGGGTAGGTAATGGGGAGGGGAAGTAAAGGTAAAGTTGACTTGATGAGTATGTGTAGAGGTTCCTCAAGTTTAATGTAACTAACGTATATCCCATGCATATACCAATAAAATAATAACGCTTGATAAAGCAGTTTGTGGGATACACTGGAAGGATAAAAGTGGAATCAGAAGCATGGCCGTTGGAGATAATGCCAAACACAAGCTGACACTGTGGGGTGGATATCTGGGGACACGGACATCATGGTGATGATGGATCATTGACATGGATGTTGCCGTTAGATAAGCAGCAGGTTTGGATTAGAAAAGATTACAAGCTCTGAGCCAGATTCACCAATGAACAAAAAAAAATCTGATGGGGGCAGAACATGGTAGATGTGACAGTGCATGCTTCTGAAAAAGAAGTAACCCTGCTGGGACTTCAGTTGGGAGCAAGACGAACCGCAGTGTCTCTTTTTGATCATGGCATTCATGGGATATGAAATTATACTCAAGTCTTCATAGGCTGAAGTCTTTAGAGACAAACCTGAGATTGATTAAAGTATGGCCTTAAACATTCTGAGATGAGGTAGTAGACCTGGAAGCTTTGCAGCTTTTGTAGTGACCGTCACAGCAAGTGACGTGAAAGGGTGCAGGAAGTCGAGGAGGGGCACAGGATGGCATCTGAGATGAGGAGGACCAGAGTATATGAGGATGGTGTGTGTAGTCTGCACTCTTCTAGCTGCACCTAGGGAGGCAAGAAAAGAATTTTCTAACCACAGCTAAATATTAATCCTTATAGTTTTAAAAGTTAAGTTTATGACATGGAACCTTTTTATCTTCCATGATTCATGAAATGTGAAAATATTTGAATTGTACAAAATCCTTAAGAAGCAACAAGATAGAGAATATTTTATCTACACCTTAAAGATTAAGACAGACTAAAATGTATTTAATAGGAAAATTAAAAGAAAGAATGAAAATGAAACAGTTTAGAACAAATTAACATGAATATTTATTTCATTGTTATTAGTTTTCTGACTGGTTTTTAAAACTATAAACACTTTGCAGGAATGACACCAAATCCTAATTTTTGTGTAAATTTTATTTCAAATTTCAAAGAGTATACATATCATTTAGGTGCTGTCTTGTTAAAAACATTCTTAGTGCAATATATCGTGAAATATGGCTTATAAAAGCTCCTCTGAAGGGTAAACACATAGTGTAGGGGAAGTTGTAGGCAAGAGAATGGTGTGTGTTCTGAAACATGACGGTGGTGTACAAACCTTAGGGTCTGGAGAGCAACCAGAACTGTAGGATAGCAGAGGGCCCAGTGCTGAAACAGCCTGTGGTAACCTTGAGTGTGTTGTCATTATTGAACGCATCTTTCCTATTATAGGTGATTCCAGAACACTCCAGCATATGATACCACACAACTAATGGAAAATTGCAGAGAAAGTAACTGCCAAAGCCCAAATGTGGTAGATAATGCATAGGGCGGGGCTCAGAGAGACGCAGCCTGCATTTCCTACTTAGGAGCTTTGGGCCTTCACCAGGTCCATTAAATCCTCTGAGGCCCAGTTTCCTCATTTGTAAAAACAAATTGTCACAGCTGCTGCAAAGACCGTTGGGAGGATTAGGTGCAGTTACATAGAGGGTATATGACCGAGTGTCCAGCACCCAGGAACTTCTCAGGGACCCCTCCCAGTGGCTGCGCTGTGGGACGTGAGCATGAGCATAGGCAGCAGAAGCTGGGTACAGATCCCAACTGTGCCACTCACGGGCTGTGTGACTTCACGCAGGCTGCTGGCGCCTGTGACTCCTGTTCTACAAATGGAGACATAGCCACTCCACTATTTAATGGAGCTGTAGTCAGAATTACATGCATGAATGCCCCAACAAACTCAGCCCAGGCATAGTAAGTACCCAGTAAACAGCTATTTGTGAAAATATTTCTAAATTTAGAAACCAACCATAAAATAGTATTAATAATAAAGCCCAGAAGGACACATACCACGTGTTCTTTCCCTAATATGTGGAATCTAAAAAATACCTAAGGAAAATAGAAGAGAAATTATTATTAGGCAAGAGTTAGGGAGGAAGGGAAGAGGAGTGCGTAAAGGGTGAGGAGAAAGGATTGAAGTGTGCTGTGTGTGTGAGCAAATCCACCAGAACGAAAGCCATTAACCTTCAGAATCAATATGCACCAGTATAAAGGTGGGGCAAAAGTAAAAATATCTCAGCACGGTCTTTAAACACCTTTTTGTGAGCATAGTCAATCAACGGGGGAAATACGATGCTTTTAAGTCTTTAGGAAAGATTCCCAGAAGAGATATCTCTGGATCAAAGGGGATATTTATTTTTAGCCTTTTGAGGAATTTCCATATTGCCCTCCACAGTGATTGTACCAGTTTGCATTGCCACCAGCTGTGTAGGAGAGTTCTTTTTTCCCCACAGCCTTGCCAGCGTTGATTGCTGTTTGAGTTCTCTCTGGGGTTTGATGGTATCTTAGTGATGTTTTGATTTGCATTTCTCTAATGGCTGAGGATGTTGAACATCTTTTCATGTATTTACTGGCCATTTGAACTTTTTCATCTGAGAATTGCCTATTCATTTCTGTTGCCTATTTTTTAATCGAGTCTTTGAATTTGAGGGCTCTGGTTTTTTTTTCAGTTCTTTGTATGTTTATTAGCCTTTGATCCAACAATGCCTCTTCTGGGAATCTTTTTAAGAGATTTAAAAGCATCATATGAAAGAGATACAAGTATGCCCATATTCACAGCAGAACAATTAACAATTGTTAATTGTTAAATGTCAAAGATATTTGACATTAACATTTGTTAATCGTTAATTGCTAAATGTCAAAGACACCAATGTATCTATCAATAGACCAATGGATACGTAAATTGTGGATATGTACACAATAGAATACTACTCATCTATAAGGACAGACAGGTTGGAGGCTTTTGTAGATAAATGGAGGCAACTTGAGATCATCATGCTCAGTGAAGTGAGTCAGATGCAGGAGGTTAAATATCAAATGGTTTCTCTAATATGAAAAGTCCAGAATACTGTCATTTTATAGAACTCAGTGGGGGAGATAGTGGGAGGGCCAAAAAGGAAGAGGGGAAAGGCTTGCGATTTTGACATGAGATATATGTGCACAAAACCTCAAACTCAGTGTAAATATTATGTATCGCATACATATCCATAAACTGGGGAAAAAAGAGGAGAAATGTATGAAAGTAGAAAGTTTTAGTTGAAGCACATGCTATTTTAAAACCACACTAAGGTACCTTTTCACTCATTCGATATGATCTAAATGCTTTTGAAGATCGATATAATTTATGATAATGATCTGCCTAAAAATTCACGCGGGACCGTATGGGAAGCAATCTTCTGCCTATTGACCAGTCTCGGGCTGTATTCCCTTCCCTCCACCGGCTTTTCAGCGCCTCCGCAGCATTTAGATGTAATTACAAACATCTGGTCCCACTGACTTCACCCTAATTTTACAGTTATTGCTCAAGCTCTAGACACTCTTTTTAGAAGTAGTGTTTTACTGTTCATTTAGTAGAAATGAAGCAACTCTGAGTGCAAAATGGCTGCTGTGAAGTAAGTAATTTCTGGCAACCCGCAGAGACGACGTTGACTACTTTGATCTTGGTAAATACATGTGCCTTTATCTAGAACACATTACTTGGAGATAGTATTTATGTTTTCCCAGGATCTTTGGAAGTATGCAAGCCTTCATTTAAGTGGAAAACTCATTGTAAAGATATACCATGATTAAAAATCAAATATCTAAGCTTTTTCAAGCAAAAGGATTACAAGATATTTATGTAAGCTTTAAGGTGGAATGTCAACTTGTACCTTAGGGTCCCAGTGTTCCCATGGCTGCTTTATTTTCTGGAGACTTTTTATTCTACTTTGGGTTTTTAATGATGTTGACCACTTTCTAAAGTAGATGCATTTATTCTTATTTTAAAGGCCAGAGTAGGTCAACACCTTCACCTAGCATACGTTTACTGCTGACTACAATAGGTAATGAAATTCGAGGAAGACATTCTGTTTTTCATGGTATTATAAACATTTTAAATTTTAATTTGAGTATAATTTCAACATCTCACAATTTTGTAGCACGTTAGAGATAAAGGGAGAAAAATAAATTAATGGAATAAAAACATGATACATATTTGAATCATCATGGATCCTCACCTTTCTGTCTATTGCTATTTTCTTATGTGTCAGAATTTATTCACTCTAAATGATATGGCCATAGCAAACAATTTCATAATCATGCTAAAGGTGCTTTTCCCTACTATGTTACTTATTGGCCTTTAAGATTTATTTGTAGATAACTTCTTTACCTTATAGGTTTAGTTTTGACTAAAATTACTCACTAATCAGACTCTAACATAAAATTAGGTAAAAGAAAGTAATGTATGTTTTCAAGTATAAGTAGAAATAATTCAATTTCAGAGTTTTTGCGTGAGTCTTGTTTTAAAAATGATGGGTTTGTTTGTTTGTTTTTCTACAAGAAGCTTTGTGAAATCAAATGGATCCTCTGGTTATGTTAGTAACTATCCAAAATCTGTACTGTCCTAAGGCAACCAGCCTGTCTCACTGGTAATAATTCTCATTTATAGATGACCAACATGGACGTTAATAAAGCAGTTGAGTAGAATTGAACAAGATTTATCAACTTAGACACAAAGAAACTGAAATAAGTTTGAGAGTAGAGTCAGTATTTGGGGATGAGACACAGCTGGGTTTGAATTCCAGCCCCCCTCCACTAACAATGCCCTATGTTATTTTACTATTTTGTTTTTTGGATTCTGTATCTCTAAAACCATTGAAAGTAGTGTTGTGACAAGTATACAGGCTTAGAAATCACCACGACAGTGTTCGAGACTTAAATCCACCAATGACCAGTCATGTAACTTCAGGCAGTGGCAAGTGCATCTATTGTGCTCAGAAATCCCAGTGGTTCTCACAGCTCAGCTGACCACACTGTGCCGCGCTGCCTGAGCTCTCACCAGTTCCTGATAGACTTCATATCCCACTTAGTAAAGAGTTCTGTGTTCTGCTGCTGCTATTTTCTACACCCTGTTGTAGTGTGATGCAATTTAGGGCACGTGTGCCGTATTACTTTCTAAAATAAAAGAAATTTGAAATTCTCAAAACTTTCCCAACAGTTAAATCAGGTACCATAGACCTGTAGCTGTTATCTTTAAGCCTTGTTGATTGTATCTAGGAGATGAAGATAAAGATATACCTAGTGCATTAGGGTTCTCCAGTAAGAGAACCAGTAGAGTGAGTAATTGATTGTATTATTTATTATAATGCATTTTTGTTATATTGTGAAGGCTGAGAAGTGTTGAGATCTGACAGCTATAAATAACCCTTGGATCCAGGGAAGGTCTTACAGGTGCCATTTGTTTATGAAGGCCTCAGGACTAGAAGGCCCAGGACATGAGCAGAACAATGTCCAGGACAGGGTAGTCACACAGATCTCCCTCAACTTTCCTTCGTTTGTACTCCTGGCACACTGGATGTTGCCCCTGACCAATGGCAAGAGCCATCTGACTTACTCAACCCAGCAACTCAAATGCTAGTGTCTTCTGAAAACTCACCCACAGACACCTTCAGAAATAAAGTTTTCCCACGGAATGGGTTTCCTAGGGCCTAGTCATGTTGACATGTCTCATTAACCACATTTACTAAAAGTCACTGACTCATTGGGGAGATAAAATGACATAATCCATGTGAAACACAGTGCCTGGGAATAGTGAACACTGGCGAAATGCGAGGCATTGTTAGCAGAATACGGCCTTCCCGATCTTAGGGAGATAAAACAGGTTTTGTAGAACTTAGTGAATATAACAAGGATTATGGTGTAAGAGGATAAATTGCTTTTGAAAATCTACACCATTTCTTCTTTCTATCATGGTAATATTCACTCAGTGTCAAAGTTGTGGTTTGGATGTGCAGTGTCCCCAGAAGCCTCATGTATGCATGTAGTATGAAGGTGGGACCTGGCCGGAAGAAGATACTTAACCCTGCGGGGTGTGTGCTGGTTCCGCCTTCCTCCCAGACTTGGCTGGCTGTTCCGTCATGCTGTGAGAATCTCTGTCTCCAGCTGTGGCTCTGACACAGACCCAGCCAGCTCTAGCTCTGCCCTGTGATTCCACCATTTCCCAGGGGTCCTCTTGTGAATGCACTTGGCCTTCTGAAACTGTGAACTAAAGTAAATCTTTCCTCCCTAAGCTGTGAGTATAGGGATTCTGTCCCAACAATGAGAAAGTAACTAATACAACAAATCTTCCCTAACAAATTTAAATAATGTTTTTATTTTTAAACACTTTTAGTTTTACTGAAAGCTGATCATAAACATGTGTTACCTTACTTGACATACATGTGTGTATGTACATGTGTAAGTGTACATGATAAAGTGTATGTCACTCAGAAATTGCATGTTCTGCACATGATGATATCCTCAGCAAATTTTATTCACCTCCTGTTGTCTGGGCGTCAGTATAAAATGTGCCCTTTTCTGACTCAATTTGAAATCATGAGGATGACATATTAGGAGACAGTAAACCAAACTGCAATTTAACATTTCCAATTTTTGTAGGAAATGTTCTCTTCTCAAAGAGATGGGCAAGAATGCTATTCATGAAGAAAATGCTATTTTGAAATAAATAGAAAATGTGAAATATAGTTGCCATTGTAAAATGCAAATGGCATAGCAGAGAGCATCAGACTCGAAGGTCTCAGCTGTGTATTTTTTCTTGACACTATCGCTCTATAAACACCTTTAAATGTTTTTCTTCTCTGATAGTAAGCCACTTTGCAAATCTCATAACCCTGTTCCATGACTCCCATTTAAAATTTTTTGAGAGAATATTTATCAATTGGCTTTGTAATATAGAGCAGTTAAAATGTATCAATATAATATCATATATTTCTAATTGTCATTTACAAGAGTAAGGAAAGGGAGGCATGCTGAAAATGGAAGCTCTAATCACAGAGCTACAAGAAGTGAGGACAGAGAGGTTTTGACTTGTCTGGGACGAGGTCGTAGTGCTGGTGCCGGGTGTGGATGCTACCCTTGATCTTGGCCTAAAGACTGAGAACTGAAGACAGTGCTGTGTTGAAGGCCCATCTGTCACTTGCTCAGATGGATGAGAGGTTCTGCTCAACCTCCACCAGAGAAGCGCGTCTTATTTACTGTCTACATCCTGGAGTTGTCTTAAAATGCATTTCCCTGGATTATTCTCTGCACAATACTACATCTAAATCAGAGGCCTCATTTGTACCCATTTTACCAATGCTATTTCTAACTCTGAAAAGCATTTTCATGAGTCAATATTAAATTTCTAAAACATATATGGAAAGGGCATTTTAATTAGTACTTACCACTGAAATTTAATTTCAACAGAAGCATTTCAAATTCAGGCTGCAGAACTTGCACTAAACTAGGTCAGTCGGGCTGGGGCAGGACTGCCAATTGTGTACTTGAGTCAGAAATGCTTATCTAGGAAAGCCAGGTGGTTACCATGGAGAAGGGATGTAGCAGACAGCATGTGATTAGTGAAATGGACGTTGCATTTTATGTGGGCAGGAGTTATAACTGGGTTTTCATTAGCTGTGGGTTTTGTTGCAATTATATCGCCTAGTTGGAGATAAACTAATGTCACTTACTATCTGCATGTAAGTAATTTTTTCTTTAAATATACTGTGTCACAGAAGGGCACAACAAACATCTGGCAACACAGGAAATGTTTGTGGGAATCAAGGAAGAAACCTGACTTACTCGGATTGCCAATACATCCGTTACTGATGATTAAAAAAATCTCAGGTCTGTATTTCAGGACCCAAAGCTTAAAAAAAAATTGTTAGCAGAGTGTTAAACCTTTACATACACAAGGTTTATAATAAAAATATTTAAACCTTCACATGGAACAATTTTATAACAGAAGTAGTGAAGCCATCACATAAAACAATTCTATAATAAAGGTAATAAGCATTATTGTATTTGGAGATAATACAGAACAGTATGAAAAGAAAACACGAGTACACTTATCATTTTGCTACTCAACGTTACATATAAGAATATATTTTGAATATAATTATTTTCATTATTCGGTTTTTACCTATTTTATTTTAGTTGAAGTATTTCCAGGCATAAAATGACTTTTCTCTTTTAAATTTAAACAATACTTACGCATTTGTCATAAATTATTAGTATAATAACAATTTTATGGCACAGTCTATTTAAAATATTCTTATCGTGAATCACATACACTTTGTCACTTAGGAGTATCTTTGGGCATAATAAGTACTTTGGTAATTTTGAATTATTTTCTTGAAATAAGTTTATAAGCATGAATTTATAAATTGAGCGACTATGATAAAAGTCACTTTGGAAAATAATTAAATAGTTTATAAACCCATAAAATGTGTGTATACACACACAAACACATCACGTGTGTATTAGTTCACTTTTTGTTACTATGACAACATACGTGAGGCAGGCTAACTTTACAAAGAAAACTTATTTCATTCACAATTCTGAAGGTTTAAGCACCCCATACTGTCCTCAGCTAAGCTCTAATGGGGAAGGGCCTTCTAACAGATGGAACCGCTTGCCAGGGGAGCATATGATGTGGGAACAAGACCTCATAGGAACAGGAGGGAAGCCTGAGGGCTACTCTGGCTTCTGATTTGCTCTTTTAACAACTTACGGTAGCGAGGACTAACTCAGAGTTCCAGGAAATCAACCTCAATTCCCTCCGAGGGCAGCACCTTTAATCAGGTCCTACAGAATTCCCAGTGTTCCCTAGGTCTTAAAGATCCACCCCACTTCTCCTGTACACCACTCTGAGAACCCAGCTGCCTTGGAGAACACACGCAAATGATGGCAAAACCATAGCAACGTGTGTGCACATATGTAAACATCTCACGAGACACTATAACTTTCTCTCTCTCTCTCTCTCTCTCTCTCTCTCTCTCTCTCTCTCTCTCTGTCTCTGTCTTACTGGAAACTGAACCCAGGACCTTCACACTGAGCTCCCTAGCCAACTCTTTTTTATTTTTCATCTGGAGGCAGTATCCTGCTAAATCATTTAGTTGCCCAGGCTGGCTCAAACTTGGAATTCTCCTACCTCAGCTTCCCCGAATACTGACATTACCGTCTGAGTCCCTGGGCTGGTTCACGTTTCTGTTGACTCCGTAATTAACTCGTACATTTAACAGCTATTTCTGTCTTCCTTTTGTGATCTGCTTGCGTTTATATCACCCCACTTCACTCCTGAGGGCACCATCACCCTCCTTTGCCAATTCATTTTAACACTAACACAGTAAACTCATTGTGAAAATTTTAGCGAATATTGTTTCATCCATTTTTAGGAACTTTTGACAAGCTGTGGTGCTTGTTTATTTGTTCTGGCTTTGCTTTATACTATCTTCCACTGTGAAGCATAGAATTTTTTCTGAGAAATTTTACTTGTTAGTTACACACTTTGCATTCTTCTAGATTTTATGAGATGGTTTTTCAATATAGGCGTCCTGCTAATCCACCTGAAATTTAATTGGTTGGACACCATTTCATCAGCCAGGAATATTTTCATTAGGAGGGACCACACTGTTTTGGACTAAGGCCAGCGGGTTTATTGGTCTAGTAAGTGGGACAGGGAAATGTTATTCCTGGGGATGAGAAGTTTGGATTGGAAGCCACCAACTAGCTATGGTCTATCTTCATCTGTGCGATCTCTTCCTGTTTTCTCCTTGCAGTCAGGAAGTGGTACCTAACCGTCTGTGCCTTCATTGCCTGGATCCAAGGGCTCGACCCTCCTGCTCAAAACTTTTTTTAAAAAATGTATCTGTTGTCAGCATGGGTCACGAGTGTAGCCAGTGGACAAGGTAGGTCAGGACACTGGTATGATCAGCTCTCGCTTGAGCACGTAACTACCCTGGGGGTGGAGTAGTTACTCCAAAAATGGAGGAGGAGTTTTTCTGCAATTAACAGAAAAAGAAGAGGCTCTGTTGACAAAGGCAACTGGGACTCCGAAGCAGAGTAAGACTTTCTGTAAACGTTCTCTTTGACTTGTTTCCTTGTTTGGGATTTGCGGAGATTGCTAATGGTGATCCCAGTCCTCCCACCCTCTCGTTCCCGTGACGTGGAGGCAGCTGAGAAAGGAAAGGGTGGGCCAGACAGATGGTGATTAGCATATTGATCATATGGCATATAAGGTGGTTTAGAAACAACAGCACGCGATTGCTAGCAATTGTGTTCTTTGTGTGAAGCTTCTGATTTGAACTCCATCTTTGTGCTTGGTCTGTACCTAGGAATGGTAGCGCTGTCCTTGGTAAACTTAGTATACAGAAGAACAAAGTATCTAAGCATCTCCCAGGAGAGATGGAGGCAGAATCAACGTAGAGGGCATCATCTCTGAGAGGGAGCAGGTTGAAACTAGAGCCGAGGTCTCGAGGCAAGGATGTCACACCATTTAATAAAAACTCTCAGAATCCCTTAAACGAACAAGCCTAAACAGCTCCAGGGAAAGTGTTTTGACAAGATAAGAGAACAACAACGGGAAAAAGTTTGTTCATGTGGACATTGGGACCATTTCATTTATTTATCTTTTCCTTTTCCCCATTTCTTTGTGTTTGTCTGTATCTGGTGGTTCATTACAGTCGAGTAATTTTCACATGCGTATTTTGTATCAACTTTGTATTCCCCCCCCCCCCCCCCCCACTTTGTGTGACTGCTTACATCCCCCCTACACACACCCATCATTGTTACTCTATCTGGCTGTAACAACCAATGTGATGACAGATTTTACTAAAAGGTGAATTTTAAGTGGAGCCGTGTGACTCATGACTTGACACCTGTGTTCTCCACAATGGGAAGAAAATGGGGAGCCTGTCTGAGTCAACTTTCTGTTGCTGTACTAGGATAAATGAGCTTAGGTAACGAACAAAAAATACTCTTCATTTAGTTCATGGTTCCGGAGGGTAGAAGTTCAATATCAGTAGCCATAGCCGGTGAGGTCCTCACGCTCCTTTGCCTCATGAAAGAAAGAGGCCGCTCCAGGGTGCAAATGCAGAAGAGACAGTGCACGAGGGTGATGTTGGTTTACATCAACCACTCCTGTCAAGACTCATAAAGCCCCAGAGAAAAGTATTGTTGCATAGCTGAGGGCCCGATACCTCCACTAGGAACCCCTCCCCTACAGTCCTCACTGAGGGTGAAGGCCAGTGGGCATTTTGATGGAAACAACCCATATTCAAACTATAACACAACTTGATGATTAGTCTGTAGAACCCAATACCTGTTCTTGCTTACTTTCATTTAGGAAAACTGAATTGTAATTTGCATTTGGTACTTGCTCTTTTTCACGCCACCCCTGCTGTGCTGTGAGATAAACTAATCCAAAGTTTGGGTTCAAAATATCATTTCCAGATTTTGCTTTGAAGGACGTTCACTTTTAAACTGGAGAATACTTACACCCTTCAGAAACCATATTTTTGTCTTTTAATAATTATAAACAATCTTTTAAAAAGTGAATATATTCATACATTTTATTTATTTATATTTCCATCTTGCCCTTGTGGATCATGCAAGAAGCTAGTGGACCTGGGCTGTTACTTATAGGTGAAGATATAGACTACTTAAGGACGTCCTTGGAGTATATAACCCTATTATAGTTTCATTTTAAAGTTAGAATCGTTGAAATTGTCAAAGGGGGTGTGTTTTGAAGTGAGTAATTTGAAACAAGAGACTAAGGGAAATTAGAGTTGGACATGCACTTAAAAATGAAGATAGAAGAGAGGTGACAAAAAGTGTCATGAAACACGGAGAGGTACAAATCACTTCTACATTTTTACTATTTTAATGCACCCTAATAGCGTGACATTAGCACACATTGTAGATGTCTACGCATGACTGGCTCAGCTTTGCAAGACTGTCTTTTTATTGCAGATGTGGAATTCTGGAGGCTCAAACCTCTTCAATCTGGTCATCCATTGTTCTCACAAAAGGTGGGAAAGCAGGAAAGTTTTAATTGCATTGATTTAGTCTAGTGATATTCCTTAATGTTTATCTTAATTGTTAATCTCTGAGTTTTCTTTCAGTTATTTTCAAATTCTTTTAGCTCAACATTTCTATTAGACAGGATGCTCTCACTGTGGTGTGCATGAGAACTCCTTGGAGAGCTTATTAAAGCATGCTGTTTATTCTCTATTCTAGAGCACTTGACTGAGTATCTCTAGAACTGGGATTTCGGATTTCTGTTTCTCAATAGTCCTGAAGCTAATCTGTGAACTAACTTAGAGAACCAGTGCTGTAGAGAATTGGTTATGACTCAAAACTGCAAGTATTTGAAGTGCTTGCTTCTTAGAAGCTCCAGGTTTGGGTTCTAAAGTCAACTAAGAGAGAGAGAGGGGGGGAGGGAGGGAGAGAGAGAGAGAGAGAGAGAGAGAGAGAGAGAGAGTTCCACAATGGTTACATTGAGCTTGAGTATTTTTTGCACATGTATATATCACCTCAACATTACAGTCCCTCCCCTGCCACTTTTTAGCATTCGCACACCTTCCCCACCCCACTAAGTCCCTACTATTTGGTTGTATAGAATGCCTGTAGTTTTGACTTTTCATCTTAGAGAAACTGTGAGATATTTAGCCTTCTGAGTTTGAGTCACTTCACTAAGCATAATGGTCTCAAACTGCATTCATGTGCCTTCAAAAGCCTCAAATCTGTCTCTATGGAAGAATAGTAGCCCACATATACCACATTTCTGTTTTCATTGATCTGTTGGTGGGCATTTTGGCACCATCCACATTTTAGTGATTGTTAGTTGTGCTGCTATAAACATGGTTATACATGCATCTCTGTTGTATGCCAGCATGGCAATCTATGAGTAAACAGATTAGTTCACTTTGACCTCAGGAGGCTCTTTTCAAGGATAATTGTTTCTCTGTCAAGAAGGAACTTCAAACATTGGTCTCAGAAAGGAAGTGTGTACCGTGGGGAAAAATGAAAGCGAGCCTGCTATGTTGCCTGGCCCAGAAGCATGTTTGATGAAGCAGCTACTCTTTGACGGCAGAAGCAGCTGAGTGCCTCATTTTTAAAAAATGAGTTTAAACAGCATTTCTGAGATGATCTCATATTTGTTTAAGAATGTACCAATGTAAAACTATTTTACTGAAATATGCTCTTGGTTCTGTAATTGGGGTGAAGCCCTGAATTTATGTTTCTTTTCCTAACCCAAGTGATATATCAAAATGGAAAGATACCAAAATCTATCACTTATTCGGGGAAACAATAATTGGTTTCAGTTTCAAGCAAAAATTCCTTCCACTTTTATTAACAATATAATAATCTCAGCATTACAGGAGGTCGTGGGAGTGTGATTACAAGGCTCTAGGCTATTTAGTCCTCACTGGGCTTAATTAAAGAGCAAAGTCACCTAAGGATTCAGGGTAGAAAACTGACTCTTTAAGTACATGTTTTACATTGAGAAAATATTATTTTGGAATGTTCAGAAATAACTTCTCATTGGCATCTAGCCATGTAGATTATTTCTTCCAGAAATATCAATGAGGATTTTTAGCAGAAATTCCACAGGCCTTCGAGTGTAGGAAGGCAAAGGGAATACTTAGAGCTTAATAGAGGTGAGGCGGTTGGTAAATGGGTACCTCTCTTCTCCTTTGAATCTGTCACCAGAAGTCATCTCAGCCACGTGAAAAGAAAGCTCTGAATCACTATTAAGGTAGTCAGGATAATGGCTCTGCAACATTACATTAAAGGCTATTGTAACAACGCCCCAAGGCATCTTGCACCAATTCATGCTCAGCATTCTTAACAGAGCCTAGAGTTACTTTGTTAAGTATTGCATCTGTTATTTGTTTATAAAGAGCTGTTTTGTTATTTGTTGTTCTGATGCAAAGGTCATTACAGAGTGCAGGGGCTAGAAAGGCCAAGTGAAATTTTGGCTAATGGTTTTCATTGAAGCATTGAATATTTCTAGCATATATTCAAAATCGCTATCACTTTCCAGGTTTAAATTTTTCTGTGCGATCCACACAAGTATTCCTGAAACATGCACCTTAAAAAAAATAGTGCAATGTAACAACAGATGCTGTGGGATTTAAAAATGACTATTTTAATAAAATTTACAAATAGCCATGCTTATCTTAAGCTACAATCATTTACATATTAGCATGTTGATACGTAAAGCAAGTAAATTGTCATTTCTTTAAATGTACTTGCCTTTATTACCAATTTGTTTCAATATTTTTGAAGGCTGACTTTGTCTCTAGCAGAGATCCACTTCGGCAATTTGAAGTAAAAAAAAAAAAAAGTATGGTCTTGCATTTTTTGGCTTTATAACCGAGAAACAATCAAAGTAACAGCGTGTCACAGCTTTGCTATAGGGTAAAACAAAAGATGTGGCTTTAATTGTTCATGGTGCAGTTCTGTTTAGTAACACAGCAAAAGAATATTGTCATTCTCAACTTGATGAGGGATAAAAGTGGGGAAAAATTAGCAGAAATCTAGAGAGGACATGTTAAGTCAGCAACTAGGGGTCTATCAGAACTCTGCAAGTGACTGCTGTCTCCTGTGTTGTAGTAATACCCTGAAGTACAATATGATTGGCTGTGTCAAAAATCTGTGAGACTTTCTGAAGCAAAGGCATAAGTACAAACATTTAGTTCCCCCCAAAATGTAAATTTTAAAATAAAATTTATTGAAGTAAAGGGTACTTATTGAATCTATATACTCAACACTGGCCAACACCAAAGAAAAAAAAGGAAACATTTATACTATCAATACCCTGGGTAAATATCACAAGCGTATTGAATGAAAGAAATCAGAGATACATGTACACCTATAGCCACTCACACACATGAACACAGAAGTTGTATATACATTGCTTAAAAGCAGGAAAGGTTAATGAAGGTGAATAGAACTCTAATAGAAGAATAATAATTACTTCTTAAGTAAAGAAATTAAGAAGGGGAAAACCAGCAGCATATTATTGTGCCAGAAGAGATGTATTTTGATCAGGGTGTATACATATGTTTAAAAATATAAATGTTTATTTTGTTTTACACTTGATTGTGCACATTACAAACTTTACATTGTAGCTTAATAGAAAATAACCTTCAAAGAAAGTAAATTAAATAATTCAACTTATTTTCATGGTAAGACAGACTATTTAGAAACCATCTTCTGACTAGAACAAAAATTAGAGTTTACTTAGAGAACATTAGAAAACATGTAGGTAGATGTTGAGGATTCTTTTTTAAGAACAGGTGCATAAAATATTACAGTCAATCTATCTTTATATTGATTTTTAAATTATTCCTGACAGTCCATTTGAAATCCTCCCAAGATCATTAAATTCAAGGGCTGTGTATGAATAAAACTCAGAATTCAGGATGTACTTTTTAGAAATTCTAGATTGAAAAAAAAAAGCATAGCTGAATGATATTTGGGGTGGGAATTTTTGTTACTTTTGTTTTGTTCTTTGAGAGTGTTTTCTTTAAACAACAAAGCAGTCACCCCATTGTATTCCGCCCACATTTTATTGGTCCTCTCCTTAACTCCCAAGTGCCATAGTAGTAGTATTACAGTTTTTTAGAAGAATTTCTAATGAAAATAAAAACAGAAGTTAAAGTCGTTTGTGTAGTTAAAGACACCAGTAGTAGTAGGACCTGGTGTTCTTTCCCACGAGCATGTCCCTGCTCAGTGTAGAAATAGTCTACAGGATTTAAGAGGAAAATAATTGATTTCTGAGACACCTTGAACCCCTCAGTTATTTTCTGTTTATTGGCTGATGTGAGAGCTGGCTTCGTTCCCTGGAGCTTAAAGAGGCTGACAACATCTTACATAGCGTCTCTCCCCGATGGAACATCTAGTGTGGTATTTCCATTTAAAAGGTTTGCAATTTCTTCTTGTTACAATTCTTAATGCTCTGTAGAGTCTGAGACTTCATCTTTGAAAACTCAGTTTAAAAAGTCACAGGAGATCACCATTTTCTTAAGGCATTTCCATCTAATGACAACCTTGTTTCTAGCTGAAAATAGTGATATGGAAGTCAAGCATATTTCCACAGAGAAAACAGGCTACAATTAAACGTGTCTATTTTTGTCACTTGAATTTTCTGTGCATAGAAATATGGAGAGATTAGAGACCACTGATTTATGTATGAGGAAAAGTGGTTGTGATATTTTACTTAGGACACTACAGTAAGGAGAAGAGATCCTTATGTATTATGTGTTGAGTGTTAATAACACAGTAACAAAGGCAGAGGTGTTGACAAGACAGAATGTGCCACTAAATGGTAAAAACCCCGGTTTCCATTCACTAATAACATACAATGAAAATTAGAATAAAAATCAGGAAAATTCAAATTAAGATGACATTACTTGAATTCTAAGAAACAGTGATTAGTGCATTAATTTTAAGCTCTGTAAGGACCTTACATTTTCTCCCCCAGAAACTCTTTAAGATATATCAAACATTTGCTATGCATTTACTTTTCTTCTTTATTATTTGATCACCATTGGCCTAAGCTTATATGCCTTTTCACATGTATGTTTGTTCTAGTGTGGCTCAGCAAAGAATGAAGTCTTAAATTTAATGAAATCTTAAACTCAAGTTATTTGTAGCTTAAATGGTATTAGATTACAAGTTCGCATTTGGAACACTTGCAAACATCGAAAATGGGCACTCCTTCAGCAATAAACCTTGGAAACAAAGACCATGCCTGGTTGGAATCGTTCGAAATTGTTTATTAGGGATCTTTTTGAAGGCTATTTCGATGAGTGCAACTCAACACAACTTCAGTGATGGTGGAAATGTTTTACTTTGGCGCTGGCCAGAAAGGGAGCTGAGAGCCCTGTGCAACTATGGAGCGCTTGAACTGCATCTAGGACAAACGAGGGACTTCAGTTTTTAAGTGTATTTGTTAAATAAACACATGGGACGAGGTCGCATCTAATTTTGTGGTGTTTTGACTCATAACAATATCAAGGCAATAATACTTACCTGGAAATACCTTTGAGGATGTCAAATAAGCTAACGTTGATAACAGGCATAGACAGTCCCTGGTATGTGCTGGAATCCGCATGTAAGGAACAGGCATTTCCCTCTCTTTCCCCTTGTAGCTCCATACATACCTGTCTTAGTTACTTTCTTGTTGTGGGACAGAACGCCTGGCACTACAACTTAAGGTACGGAAAGGCTTATTTTAGCTGAAGGTTCCAGAAGGCCTCATTTCATTCGTGAGCGGCTGGCCTGAATGGTAGCACACAGGTAGAGGCTGGGAAGGAGGAAAAGCTGTCCACCCGCAGGCAGTCAGGAAGCGCAGTGTCCTGGGCGAGGGTGATCATTATCAGTTCATACACACTAAGTAACTTTGTGTCCTTGACGGATTCACAGAATGGAACCCAAGAGAAATGCTGAGTGCTTGGCTCTCTGGAAATGGCAGATCCGAGGGAAAAAAACTAAGTTGCAAAAGACACAAGCAACATAAGGTGAACGTTTTAGTAAGATTGGTTTTCTGTGCAAATAAGACTTAGTTAGAAAGTGTCCTAAGAAATGTAGGGAATAAAACCCACCAGTGGAGCGTGCAGCATCTGGGCAGTAAATTCGATGCTGAGAGACTAAAAGGAGTAGACAAAGGGAAACCGACTTCAGAAACTGACATTTGGTGATGGAATTTACGGCTGGAGTTCAGTTCCAATCAATACAGATTCTCCTAAAAATTGATAAAAAACTGACCTCCAATTTTTATTTAGAAGGTGAAGAATAATTAAGGGTTAACAGCAGAACATGATGCAAAAGCAGGATTCAACACACTGATAGATTGTTCTATTCATTTTAGTCGTTAACTTAAAAATATCTGTTTAATCACATTAACTCCCAAATTTATTTGACATGTGTTTTGTATTCATGTGCTTTATTTCACACTTTATGAAAAGATTTAAAAGTACAAATGTAAGATTCTGATCTCTGCAGAATTAATAAAAGCTAAGATACTTTATAAGTACATATATGGAATTTTTACTAATAATTATTCTTCTAAAATAAAATACATATCATAACAATAATATGTAATTTAGAATATTTGAAAAATAATAGGAAAACAAAGAAGTCAATAGAGTCCCCATGACCTTTACCATTGCAGTATAACGACTGCAAATGTTACATATCTCCATAGGCATTTTATTTATGCTAATGTGTGCCTGTTCTCGTATTTGTGAATTTTTACAAAATTACTACCCCATGATGTTTTCCATTTGTATTTGTTATTGCCAATTTATTATTTAATGTTTGTGGAACCTTGTAAGACCACCGGATTTTTTTTTTGCTATAAAAAGCCATAACTGAAAATGATATAATCATTCAAGCAATTCCTTTAGGAAGTAGCAATATTTTATAAAAATTGAAAATTCAGCAAGGAGAAATTATATAGCTAGGAAAAAATACAATGTCTAAAGAATATATATTTGTGGTAACTACCCCCAGTAAAAGGTGGGAGGGGCAGAAGAAAGGCCCGTTGCCTGCACGGGCGTCGGGCTGCGTTATACACTTTGCACCACATTCGCCACCAAGTTTGTTATTTATTAAAATGCAACAGAAAGGAATTTCCTAGAGCAGTTGTCACCTGGAGGCTGTTCCCAAGAATTCACACCAATGATACATCCATTTTAACCAGTACTGAGGAAGAAAATTCTACATTGAACTCAGTCAAACATTTTCTACATTGTTCTTTCATCCAGTCACTTAAATCAGAATTATTACTACAGCGAGGGAAAATCCTGGGCAGTGTTTCAAGGGAAAAATCTCTTGCAAGTTGAGAAATTCTTCCTGTGGGCTCCATACTTTCTGCTTCCAGCAAGAGGAAGGGAATTACAGACCTCAGGGGCGGAGTTAGTCTCCAGGGAGTGACTTTATAAACCCACCCATGTCAACAGGAATCGAGACTTGTCTACACGCTGTTTTCAGCAGGTGAAGTATATTTCTCTCATTACTGAACCACAGCCACGAACGTAATACTTGCATTACCATAGCAACTTGCTTCTCTGGATTGAGGTGACATTTTTGCCTGCTTATTTCTACATTTCATTTAGGGGTAACATTTTTAATTGCCTCTTAATAGAAAAAAGTAAGTGAGTTTTGCACAGAAGGGAAGAAAAAATAATAAAGGACATCTGCTGTATATCAGGCACTGTGAGTTCTGTCCTCCAGGGACTCGGAGAGGAAGGGGGTATCATTTTAGAGAGGAGACTTAGAGAAATTCCAATATTCTTCCATGCTTATAGTCAAAAAACAAAATTGCAAGGCAATAGGCCAGACTTTGTCAAAGCTTAGTGTCCCTAAAGTTTGGCTGAAGCCTCTATAGCATTCCACATTTTTTCCTACAGGATTAATTTCCTCCCTGAGCTACTAGGCTAACCCTCCCCAAAACTGACAGCTATCTTGTGAATACAGTAAGTACGTGTATTTTTAAGTATTGTGGTTCTTAATATTTAATTGTAATTTTCATACACATATAGCAAATTGCATCTAAATGAGGAATTGCTGATTATGTTTTGCTGTTCAGTTAAAATAGTTATTCAGATGATTTAATTGCATTCGATATGCTGTAGAAGATGATAGCAATTAAGTAGTTAGAATTTGGGTATACATATGGTGGGGGCTTAGTTGTATCTATCTCTATGAAAAGATTATATATATATATATATATATATATATATATATATATATATATGTGTGTGTGTGTGTGTGTGTGTGTGTGTGTGTGTGTATCAGTTTTCAAAGAGAGACTGAAATATGCATTGCAAATATTAGATTATGAAAATTAGTATGTTTTCATTTATCAGGAATAGAGATGTGTATGAGTTATATTTTGGAAGAGTTACCTGAAAAAAGCAAAACACAAAAAATCAGTTACATTTGCAAAGCATGGAGCCAAAATTCAGCTGGCCGTTTGATTCCTATTTAGACTCTACATATCCTGCTATTAAAAATGTATCATTTCCTTTGCATTTTATTGTGGGATTTCTTTTCTCCAAGAACCTAAATACTAATGTTAAGTGAAAACTCCTTGTAATTGGTATCGTGAGGTCTTTATAAAGTTCGATTGCTATGTTATTAATGTAAGCTAACATTGTTAACTTAAACCATGCATAGCAGCTGTAAAGATGGGACTGAAATTGGCTTCCCTGATGCTAACTTTGTGATGCAGCAAGTGGAAAGAGTATTTTAATATTAGAAAAGAAGGACATCGCTGTTGCCATGGCACATCCATTGGGTTCTTTCTGTTGACTCCCAGCAGTAACAGATCTCAGAGATGATCGTTGATTGGAGAATATGAGAGAAACTGGCATTTGAAAGCAAGCCCATTTCTACTAGACTTACTGACACTGAGGTAGCTAGGAAGTGAGTCTGCACTAGTGAAATATGAACGCACAATGTGAAGGATGCTACCACAAGTTTGAAATCATAGGACAGAAAAATCACAGTTCAGTGGGATCAAAGTAATTGTCAGGACTCTGGAAGTCTGATTTGTTCACAGGTAATCTGAGAGAAATCCGAGAAAGAAACTTAACAGAAGTTGCAAGATTAAATGGGAAAAGTCAGTTGTTTTGGAGGAGCCTGTGAGAAATGTCTGGGAGGGTGAATTTGCTTTTGTAGAAGGAAGGGTGATTTCCAGGGAGCCAGTGCCTCAGCCCTCTTTCTGCAGCCCTGTAATGACCATTCTTGTCAATCTGAGGTGCTTTTGAATTGGTACAGTGCCACATTCTAGCATAAAAACATTTTCGATTGACGAATTATTCCAAAAGTTAATCTGAATATCGATAATATCCAGAGCACAAAATACTAAGATACTTTGAGTCATAATTACCTTTAAATGAAACTTACAGCCCTCAAAGTGAATTCCCTATGAGTCTTTTGCTTCTCAGCATTGCTATGTACGTGTGGCTTCTGCAATGTGCCGTGGTATAGTAGATGTGCTTGCATAATATAATAAATATAAGAGCAGCGTTCAAAGTGTATAATGATAGCTCTGCATCACAGACTTGTCATAAGTCTGTAACTCAGATGTGGCACACTTTCAACTAGACGAGCAAAACACCTCCTTACCTGCTTTAGCTCGTTAGTGAGTGAATGCATTCCTACTGTGTGATTTTTGTGCATTGTTCCTTTGGAACCTGCAGCGTGCTGTGGGTGTTACGCTGAGCTCGTTGTTGGAAGAGCTTCCCATTGAACCAAAAAGCATCCATAACAGTAATTTTCTCATTCCTTTTTCAAAGTTACTAAAGAAAACTGAAAACATAAGTGTATTCATTCCTGGGAGATATTTAATGAGAAACTCTTCCCAACCTAAATATTCATCCTTGGTTACATTTCCTGCGTGCTAACAATCCTTCAACCAGGTGGCCTAGCAGCCTCAGGAATGTGGTTTTCATCTGCCACAGCTGATGCTCTCCTGCTGCCTAGGAAGATAATCTCCTACTGCCACCCAGGACCTCAGCCCTTTGGGTTAGTCTCGGCTCATCTTGGCTACTAGAGGGCAAAAATCCCCATGCAGAGCTGCAGCTACGGAGACCAGATGCGTCATTTCTCTAGGTCCATTTCCTAAGAATTCTTTCAAACTATTAGTTTAGAATCTTATTTCATACTCTGAAAGGGAGATTGCTCTTTTCAGGTCTTTGCTCAGCTGAAGAGACAGTATTAGCACCTATGAGAAATACGCACAGGCAGACACGATATTCTGCCTCCTGAGACCTTATGGAAACCCACCCTATCAACAGCTGCATTGGATGGGAGTCATGGCTTGTCAAGTTAGCATCTTCCTTCTCTCAAGTGCTTAGTCTCTGTCTACTGTGCTGGGTAGTTTAAAATAGCCACTACCACCTATTTATTTAAAGCTAAGGGTATTTTGATTTTCTAAGTTACAAGAGTAAAAACTCATCTAGCCTTTCTACAAATGGTTGAAATGATAGGAACAGAAAGAAAGGCACTCGTAAGCACTGTGACTCATTTTCCATTTCCTTAGTAAACACAAGCCACAAATAATCACTGCATGTTTCTCTCTCACGTGACTGTGTCTGGCATCCATCCCTTGCTCATTCCTACCAAGTCTTACCAAGAGACCAGTAAATTGGAGAACACCGCTGTAATATTGGCATACCTCTCTTTGAGGTAGTTATTCTTATTAAACGCACAGTTTTTGGATCACTGCAATGCTTTACCGTTGAAAATCTTATGCATGTAATTTTTACTTTTTTGTTACATAGTTGCTGGCATTAAATAATAGCAGATATAGCACTAAACTGTGGCATCCTGAAACTTTCACTCAGTATGCAACTACTTCTAAACACTGTTCCTTAAAGTTCTCCAATCAGATTTCTGAAAACTTGAATACATATGTATTATTTTTCATCATATATTAAATAATGACCAGTATAATTTTCCTGGTTTCTTTGTTTCTTGTTTTGCTTACATGCTAATTTTAGAAATCTGGATCCCTAGTGTACTTTTTTTTTTTTACTTAGCCCGAGTTCCTTGCAGTGATGGCTCACTATGAATGTCCTCCAGTCGGACTCAAAATTTTGCACTCTTTATGAGCCTGTGAAAGGCTGTCATCTTAAATTCCAGTAACCATAATTTTTATCCTTTTTTTCCTAATGCTAATAAACGCTTGCCTGCTCTTTCAGCAAGCTTTTACACCTAAACCCCGCCCCCTCCTTCCCCGTACCTGTGTGCCTACTTGGCCGTGTCTGTGCGCCGGGCCTTTTCAGTAGGGACTCTGACCTCGTCACTCTCTGTGCCTGTCACCAGACTGCTGGATCATGCCAACCTGCCTGAAGACTCTTCTTAACACTTACAGGTGACATACCACAAAAATCACTTTCTCTCGGAAGGTTCATCCTGTCTTTGAGTCAGGTGGCTTGCGTTTCTTCCAGCCCAATTCCCTTGTCTATAGGGACACTGATGATGCTAAAACCATTCTGTACTGACTTAGGACTGATTCCCATTCTTTACTTGGTTAAATAGAAATATTTTTCTGTAGTTAGTACCAGAACAGGGTTTTCCCTAAATTTCACTTATGTCTTTCATATATACTATAACATATATATGTTAAAGTATTTGTATTAAATATAATGAGTATTTTTATACAAACTGTGTGTATACATGTGTGTATATAAACATTTGTATATATAAATTATATGCTTCTACATATATACCTAGTGAGATAAGCATGTATCAAAAGAAACTACAGTTCAATGTATTTATGTTTATATTTTATATATGTATGTGTAGTATATGTTTATGTATACATATTTAGGCACAGATAATTTCTAGAGACTTGGATATGTGTCTTAAGATACTATCATTTCATATGAGGGAATCAGACTGAACTTGAGGTGACTGTAATGTAGCTTACAGGAAAAAGATGTATCAGATCGATTCTGAACCAATCCCTGATCTTGTTTGATTGCACCTACACAAGGACTGAAAATAAACCCCCTTGAAATGACTCGAACAGACCTCTTAGACTAACGATTCCATAGCCTTTGTCAGGGCAGTGTCTGACTTGAGTTCAACCACCTGAGGTATAACTCAGGTAGGACACTTCCTAAATTAGGTCCATTTTACCCCTGGCCCTGTTACTAGAAGCTTTTACTTTTTCTATTATCCCTCATTGAACACACTAACTCTTCACAAGATGACCTGTAAGAACTCACTGCACCCAGCACAATTTCCCCTTATCTCCTTTTCCTGTTGTTTTAGCAAACATATACCATTTGTTCACTTTAAGTCCTTGTTCCAGCTTAACTCTATGAAAACAAGTCCTCACTTCTCATCTTTCTCTACTTTATTTTTAATTTTCAAATAAGGCATCCACATGATTCTGAGTAACTTATCTAACAGTTTCCTTTTTACCACCAAATGGAGTCACATACAGAATAAATCAACATTTCGTAGATCTATAGGCCTGACAGAATCTAGGTCAAGACTTTTTTCTCTTCCTTATGTCTTTCAACAGTCAAGACTCATAATCTCCCAGCACACGGGTCCCATACGAAGCGATGTCTATCACCGAGGAGTCTTACCTACTTTATTCCAACCGTAGGTACTTTTCTAAAGCAAGCATGGAGGCCTGGAACTCTGAGGTGCAGCACACTTAGCAACCAGGCCCAAGTCCCATGGGCCGTGCATGAAGTATATGGACAACTTTTCAAAATATATACAGAAAGATTATTCTTTTTCACAGAAAAATTGATTCAGTTATTAGAAGGAAACATTGATTGGAAATTGGAAACAATAATCCTCTCACTGACTGCACAATATCTGTGCACACTTTATTTTCCAACAGAATTTTGGTATATGCTTATAGTTTTCTATAAAATCAAAGTTACTATTTTTCACTTTCCAGAGGAAATCCTGTCTCTTCGCCTCATTCACTTTTAAGTCCTGATGTTTTATTTGTAGTACTCCAATTTCCAATATCATAGGTCAGCAATGTTTCTCATGAATACAGAGCTTATGGTTATATGTTACCTAAAATATGGAGAATAAGACATTCAAAATATGGTGACGAATGTATTAAAGAGAATAACTTAAAAGCGAGACATGGTGTTACATGCCTGTGATCCCAGCTATCTGGGAGGCCAAGGCTAGAGGATCTCAAGTTCAAAGCCAACCGAGGAAACTTAGAGAAACCTCTGTATAAAAATGTAATAAAACAAGGTAAAATAAAAGCTAGGGAGTATATAGATTAGTAGCAGAGAAGTTGTAAAACATGCATGAGGCCTTTGCTAAGATGCCTTCTATTTAAAAAGTATAAAGAACAATATAAATAAATACAATGAACTAACCATTGGCTTAACTGTTTTCACAGTAGCCTACGCCAACAACATGGTGATATTAATTACACAAAATTAATTACCTCCCAATCACAAGTTTTGTCAGGGGAACCAATCTGTAAATAGGATAATTTATTGTTGTTGTTTTGTTCCATGTAGAGAGTGGATTATGAAAGACATTAGAGTGGATAATAGAAAATTGATTGTCTCCTTTCAGTTCTGTTTTTTTCTTTTTTCTTATATCCCCAAAGAGTTTCTTATTTTGCTTGCTGTTTCACAGCATCTTTAGCTTAGGGCAAGTAAATTCACCTCCCACATTCTGGGATGCCTATGATCTTTTCCTTTTTTAAAAAACTTACAATGATTATAGTCTGTGGATCAAAGGTAAAAATATTATCTGTTTGGAAAAGTCTTTTTTTTTTTTTCCTTTCTCATCTTCAGTGAAGCCAGCTTACATTTAAGCTTATCATATTGGCTAGTAAGGATGGAAAACTCCAAGATGAAACTGACTCCAAAAAAACTGATGTTTTTCCATGAAACTGAAAGCTTTTTTATACAAAATTAAAAATATAAGGGCCAATAATTACACCCACAATGTGGCTACTAGGTAAAAACCAGTACCAGTTTTCCAGCTGAAATGACACTTTTCCATGTCTCTGTCCCCTCTTACCTTTTATTTTTTGATGTTTTATTTGCAGTACTCCATTTTCCAATATCACTTTGTGACCTCAAATGACTAAAATACACCTCAAATTAGATTTAGACAAAAAGAAACTATCCCAAGAGTGAAAAACTGGGAGAAGTTTTATTTACCCATTTTACTAAAAAGCCCATAACTAGGTTTATATCTCTCTACACAATTTCCTTCATATGTTGCTAGATAAAAGCTTGCATATGGCAGCCAACCAATTCCAATGCAAAGAGAATGTACACTTCAATAGAGATGATGAAATCCATCAACGGCTTCTGTTGGCTCAGCGTTGAATAGATACCCAACCCCACACCAACCAGCACACGTAGTGGAGAAGCAAGCTGTAATTGACCGAGATGGGGATATAGGTTTGTGTATTGAGGATGAGAGGTGAACTCCTCTAAAATAAAAGTGAAACATATATATTTTTAAAAGAATATATTTCAAAGAAATGATTAACATAAGAATTTAAACTAGACTGTGCGGTTAGCTATGCTCTATGCTCCTGTTTAATTTTTATATCTATGGTAATTGTCAGAAAAGAAGAGGTGACATTTTATGTTTTGGAAGGTGAGAGATGTCAGGGTCAGATGATCACGAAGCGCTGAGGGCTTTCTCCCACTTTTGCCCATTAGCAACACCCCTTTTCTTTAAGGATCAGAAATAAGGAGTCCCTATATGACAGTAATTATTGGGATCTGAACAGTAATCACAAACCAGTGTGACCTTGTGTCAGTCAGAAGAGGAAGAGGGTTACAAAAATAAAATTAGTTCTTAAATTTCAAACATGAAGAAGTCACTTCATGCTATTTTTTAATATTTACATGGGCTTTCAATTCTGTCACAAGTTACCATAGTATCTGAGTATATGAACCTGCTACTAGTTTACACAATCATTTTCAGAAAAGAAGGAAGTATTCTTAGTCACAAGAACCTGAAATGCAGCCAACTCAGAGTTTTAATTGTCACCTATAGTCCTTTCCTGAAACTAAAGAAGCTTTTGTGAGTTTTATAGCAACTACTATTGCTAAGAATATTCAGTGTCAAAATGGTGTCAAGAATTTGTCTCAGCACGTTCTACATATTGCTTAGTTTAATAATTTAGAACCACGCTTGTTCTACAGAAAGAATATGGCTTACAATATTAATTTTATATTAAAAATCTTACAGCAAATATCTCTGAAGCTCAGCCTTATTCAATCATATTATGATTTTGATCTTGTCTAAGATATGAAAGTGTTATGAACACCATAAATATCACTTCTGCAGACATAACATAAATGAGCATCAAATGCTTTTTTCAGAGTGAGGAAATGTTGAGGATTAACACTCCAAGTTTCTAATTTCTGTATTCTTTTTCTGTACCCTTTTTTTCTTTCAATGTTCATTCATGAAGTGTTTCCACAACTTTTGCTGTCCTGCAGTTGTAGGCTGTGGAGATTCATGAGTGAGCAAAGCCGACGAAAGTTATTTTCTTGTGTATAGACTATGCCAGTGTTCTCAAAAATAAATCACAAGAGGGTAAAAGTGAACTCGAGGACAACTGGGTTCTTTTTGTGGCATGAGAAACAAATAAACAAAAGGTAAACTATTCACTAGTTGAATAATTTTTTGAGGGGGGTGGGTGGCAGCGGGATAGGGTCTTGCTCTGCAGTCCAGGCTGGTCCTGAACTCACTATTGATCCCAAGCTGGCCTTGGACTCACAGGAATCCTTCTGCCTCAGCCTTCTGAGTGCTGGGATGATAGGTGTCTGCCATCACGCCTGGCTTTATGTGGTGCTGGGGACTCGAACTCAGGAACTTAGCACTTGCTAGGCATGTACTTTAACCACTGAGCCATTCCTTCAGCCCTGCTAGTTAAATAACTTAATGTCATATTTTGGAGAGGAGTTTTGATGTTGAGTAATCCCTTGCACTGTGTTAAATAATTAGATGGATGCATCATGTTTCTAGACTAATAACAAACTGGAGATGGTGCTTAAGATAAAAATGCTCCACACATAACAAAGTCCAGAATCTCTCCTGACGAGTGGGCATCCGCTCTGATTGGCTGATGCCCATGCTTTGCTGACTCGTGCCTGTCTTCATTTACTTTTTCCATTTTCATTCATTATATATGTGATATACAATACTTACATTGAGTTTGAAAATTTTGTACGCATATTTTTTATTATCAACATTACAATCTCTTCCCCTCCCTCCTTTGGCCTCCCTACTGTCTCTCTAATCCCCCATCACTCCCCTGTCACACCTATTTGGTTACATAGAATGCCTGTGTTCTGGGTTTCTCATCTTAGAGAAACCATGCGATATTTAGTCCTCTGTGTTTGACTCACTTTGATAAGCATGATGTTCTCAAGTTGCATCCACGTACCTTCCAAAGCCTCAAATCGATTTGCCTTTATGGAAAAGTACTGCTCCGTTGTGTACATATGCCAGAATGTTTGAATCCGTTGGTCTATTGATGGATGTCAGCATCTTCCACATTTTCTGGGTATCTTTCCAAAGGAGTTAAAAGCAACGTATGGCAGAGATGCATGGATACCCTATTTATACCAGCACGACTAAGAGTGGTTCTCTTCATTTTATTATGAGAAAGTAGAGTTTAAAGTGTTTTCCCAGAGAATTAGTGGCCAAGTTGGCACCCTACCATGCAATATGGTCGCTTTGTGTTTCCAGTACCCCACTCATACCAGAAGCCTGTACATAACTCTGCTCTCAGTCACAATTCAGTGACAGACAGTCTTCAGAACTTTTCATTTTGAATAATGATTACTAAAATCTTAATGGGTCGTGAAGAATGTAAAGAGGAGATACAAAGTTATTATTAAGGGTCCGAAACATTGTAGAGCCTTCTATGTAGTAGGCATTATAGATACTTGGCATTCATACTATTTTTTCTCTAAATATAATCTAAAAAATACTCATACATAGGAGTTGCTATGTACAAAGAAAGATTATATCCACAGTAAAAAAAAAAAAAAAAACCTCAGCATCTTTTTAGAACCCAGATCTCATTAAATTTTGATGAGTGTGCATATTAGAATTTGGATTTAGAAAGATTTGTTTATTTGTTTATAAAATTTCAATTGAAATATAACAATGTATCCTCTGACCTGTGAAGTAAGCTGTCCGATTACTGGAATGGGTGGACTGAAGAGAGAGGGAGCTGGCATATTGTTCTATTTGAAATAAATTGGTATATTAAAATGCTCATGAACAGGTACAACTTTCTGTCCTATATCCTTTCACCCTCCACTGCAAAGTGGTGATGAGGGAGATTTGTGACAGATAAAGTTAAGTACTAGAAAAATTAAATACTAGAGTTTGAAAAGTAGATGAAGAAAGATAATAAATAACATAAGCATCACTAGGTGCCTAAAATTTGGTGATGACAAAAAGATTAATTAGCATATAAGGAAAATGAGAAATTATGAAAAATAGTAATAGAACAAATTAATTAATGAAGATAATTAAATTGTAGGAAAAAAGTAGACTCTAGAGTGTAAAATAGTACTGCAAATAAAATGATTAAAGAGCCAAATCTCCATACACAAAGGACATCTTGTGTATCAATGTCAGTGACAGAAAAACACTGATGGAGACAGTGATTGTTTCAGGTGTAAATGATACACTTGAAAGAGAAATCTCATGACCATCCAAAAAGGAAGAAAATACTACAAACAGATCATTCTTTGATACCATAAATTTCAAAATAATTAGCGTTCATAGGTAGAAATATTTATGGGTCAACAGGAAGTATTTTGGGACACACACAATGAAGTGGCTTATAACCAATATTCAAGAAAGGAAAGGAAGGAAGGAAGGGAAGGAGAAAGAGAGAAAGGGAGGGAGGGAGAAAAGGAGGAAGAGAAAGAGAGAGGTAGAGAGAGAAAAAATGAAAAGATGGAATCTATCCAACAACAACAAATGAGAAAATATTAACTTCATGGATAATGTCTTCACCATTCAAAATAAACACTTTGAAGAGGGATAGAGAATGAGGGGTGAATTAAGTTAAAGAATTTGATTAAACATAAAAATAACAGCACAAATTTGAGTCTATAAATCATAGTCTATATAAACTAGTGCCTAAGCCACAAGACAAAATACTGATGTAATAATTTCTGAAAGAATTATAATACAAAAATACAACCGTGAAGCAAGAATTCTAAAGCATAACAAAATCACTTTAGAATGTTTTAAGTCACCTAACAGCCTTATCGTATCAGTCACATTGATAAATAGTGGTGCGGACGAACATGGCTGTATTAAGTGCAGTATTGTTGGAAATTCTTTGCTGCTGCTCCCTCAAGAGATGAAGCCTCAATCTCCTTCTCTTGAGCGTGGGCAAACTGATTTTCAAAAAATGATGTTTTTTGTCAGTCCTGAGCCCAACATTTTCTTCACTTTCTCAAAACTCCAAGGCGTTTATGCTGTGAAGTGTTCAAACTCATTAAAAATATCATGGGTATGTGATTGGTAGCCCCAGTTAAGTTCTCAGCCAACAGGAAGCATTAATTGTTAGCCATGAGAAGGAGGCTTCTTGAACACGCAGGGCATTGAGCCTTCTGGTGACTCCAGCCCCAGGGCTCTCTGGTGCTCGGTACAACCACATGAAAAATCCATGAGAAAACCACCCAGCTGTTGATTGTCTTGTTGAAAGTGACTATGAATATTTAGCAGCCTGCTTTATACTTGTTACTTAGATAGACACTCAAGTAATGACTTGAGTCCAAAGTGTCATTGATTTGATTGCCTTATTCCTGCTTTCAGACAGTGTACAATTAATGTTTTTATAAGAAAAGGATGAACGATTGATCTACTTTGTGATGTGGATGGATTTTAAAGATAACATGCTAAGTGTAAGAAAAAACTACATTCTCTAATTCTACTACCTATGCACTACTGAAAGGTAACTCTACATAGAAAAAGTAGTTTGGGGTCACCAGTGCCCACTAATTTAGGAATATAATGGGGGAATTGTGAAGAGGCTCTAGATGGTTTTGGAGAAAGAAGGAAATACTCTGAATTACTGTGGGAGTGGTTACACAATGATGTATGTGTATCAGTAGTCATCAAATTCTACACTGGAATTTGCTTGATTTTATTATGTATATACTATATCACAATAAAACCGACATACAGACAATGCAACACATGGAAGAGGGAAATATTAAGTAGAAGTATTGTCATTAGTTGGAGAGGCTTAATCTGCTATATAATCCTCAGAAAATTATGGCAAAGAAATAGATAAATGCCAAATTAAAGCCATAATCTCTACTAATTTTATATTTTTGGGGTTTTTTTAGCAACTATCATTGTGAGATTAAGAAATTATGTTTAAAGAATAAATTGATCATTTTCTATTTAATTTTGTCACCATGAACCTGTAATTCTTCACAGTAGAGGTACTGAAACATAACCAAACACATCTGCCAATGCCATGGGACTTTGAAATGTTTCCATGTGGACAGTTGAGAGAAGAATAAATACGGAACTACATCTGCATTTTAAATTTGTGGTTATAGCCATTCATCATGACAAAAAAATAAGGGGTGGGGGGAATGGTTGATTGTTAGCAAAAGAAAGTATCTTTCTGATGGCATTTAAATTCTCAAAAAATTCCAATAGCTGAGCTTCCATTTGAAAAACCCATTCGTCTTCGGGGAAGGCAAACCTCCTCGTCATGGAAATTAACATGTAACTTCGACATGATTCATTGAAGCTACTGAGACGACAGTATCTGGAGCCAGATAAAGATAATCATACAATAGTTTCTGATTTGAATCCCAAAGATTGGAAGTTAATGTCTTTTCTCTTTAAATATGAATTAGAGATCATTTTCTTTGCAAATGAGAGATGACAAAAGAAGCTAGAATAAAATAGTTGCTGAATCGATTATAAAGACATTGTATTATGCGGGTAAATTGTTCTGTCCTCTCAAATCTCCACTTAATCTCTGTATTGGGAAAAAATATGTATTTTCATGCAAATCTTTATAGGTATTCTCAATTGTATGGACAAGATTAACCACAACTAAGGTGATGATATTTGAGAGTTACCTACACATGCTGTCTTCCTTATTGTGCGCTGGTTTTCACAGTATCGAGTTGTGTGGAAAGTTATTATGCTCTGTTGGAGATGTAGGGGGGGGTCGATGAGAAACTCCCCCAGCCCCCAGTCTATGGATACATAGGCCAATGCTGGATGACAATTTCATGTGTCAATGAAGACGTAATAGCAAACAAGTGCAGATGGTCCCTGATTGGTTAAGGGTTCGCTTCTAATTTTTAAAACTTTATGAAGACACAACAGTGATGTGTATTCAAGAGAGACTGTACTGTGGATTGTGAGTTGTGGTTGTGATCTAGGCTAGCAGTAGGCAGCAGAAGATACTTTCTCATGAGGCCAGCTGCTCTTCCCAGACACGTGTGATCACAATTGATATTCCATGGTATACCGTGGAGCCAGAATTTCTGGATATTGTGATTTAAATTTTTGCAGCTCATCATTTTTACAAAACACCCATCTCTGTGAACTCATGCGATAGTTTGCACTTCATAGTGAAATAGATTGCACATGAGATGTAGTTGAGATAGTTGATGTTAGGGGTTGGAGCGTGCTTCGGGTAGGCTAGACTAAGCTACAATCTTCCATTGACTATTTATATGAAATACATTTTTCAACTTGTATTCTCAACTTACAATGATTTTGAGACTTGATCTCCATGATAGTGAAGGAGGATTTATATCATAAAAGGCAAAATGCACAAAATACTTGAGTAATGTTGCAAGCCAAACGCTACTAAAAATTTTGTTTTTTCTTAGATGTACATTTTACAGATTTTCTTCTCTTAACATAGTCTACATTAGTAAATACTAATTATCTAACCAGTGACAAAAATTGAGAGAGAGAGAGAGAGATGGAGAGAGAGAGAAAACTGATGACAGATACCGAGAAAATGCCAATCTGGGTGTCAACACAAAATAATTGCAACTAATCCATCTTGAATAAGCTGTTTAATTTTTTTCTAAACTCTGATTTTCTTATGCACAAAACATACATAATATTATCAAATAATCTCATGTGAGTATTCGTAGTAACTTAAACACAGTTTGTGCAAAACAATGTCCAACAAATTGTAGAATCTAAATAAATGGCTATAATTTTGACTTTTCTTTCCATTCCTCGTGTAATTTCAATTAATGGCCTCCTAGATCCTTCTGGCCATAAATATAGCTTACAGCTTCAGCCTGGCCAGGAGGTTCCTGGGACAATTGCCAGCTCAGTGCCTCGCTGCTGTCCTCACTGTGCTGCTACATCTTCTACTCTGATCACATGTAGATGCTAACAGCACTTCAGATCCTCTGCAAAGTCCTCCCCTCTTTCTGACCACCTATCACAGATGTCTTCACATTCCTAGCTTCATCCTTTCTTCCCTCTTTTCTTTGCTGTTCAACTCAGTTGAATTTGGTGTCTGTTTTCTCTTTAAAAATATTCTACTTCATCCAAAACTAAACATGTTTCCTAATACTGGTCTTATGCCTACCTCTACTATTGTTAAAGTCTAGGATCTAAGCTTTTTAGTCTATATTTGCTCTATAACGCTGTCCCTGAGACAGGGGTTGCAACAAGCTCCTCTTAATTTTTTTCTGAACTGAATTTGAGGTTCTCATGAGCCAGTCACATCCTGCCAGTTCTTATTTGATGTATAAAATGTTAATAATTCATATATTGATTCGACAATATTGAAATGACTATTGCATGATGGTCTTTGTTCTAAGCATAGGGGACATAGCCCTGAACAAGACAAAGCCCTATTGTCATGCAGAGATAAGATACAGACAGCAAACAGAAAGTGAGTCCAGTGGGGAAATGTAAAAGGCCTTAGGGGAATAATGATTATAAGCCTGTCTTGGGGTGACACATGAGTAAAAACACGGATTTTTTTTTGTCATACTTGCTTCCAAGTAAAGAAGCAAACCATTCTTATATCTACAGGAAAAGAATTTAGAGAGAGAGCACCCAGTGATGCAAAATTTGAAAAGCAGGAGTTTGTTACATAGTGTCTAACCTGAGAAAATTTAATCCCACCAGTGTCACTACACCACACGAGTAATGCATTACAGGTCCACATGAGTGTTCGCTATGGCATCGCTAGGCAATAGGGATTTTCCAATTCCATTGTAATTTCATGCAACAACCATTGTATTGTGTGTCAGTGGCCAAAATGGCATTAAGTAATACATGACTGTTACGTTACTTCTCCTAACCCAAAGGATAGCAAAGCTCTTGCCTATCTGCCTATTTATTATCTTTAATCTTAGGCAGGTGTGTTGAAATGGCTACATCAAAACTTTTTTTGTTCATTCTAATATACATACATAATTTGCTTATGGCCATATGTCACTCATTAAAATAGTTTGTCCTGACCTTTTGAAAGCCCAACAAAGACCAGTCTCTACATTGGCCTCTTGCTAACTAAGAAAAAATAAGCCTTATTAACTGTGTAATTTAAAATACATATTCTTGCTAGATATTTCAACATGATTGTAGCCACCAAGAAGTCCAGGCTTTTAATGTATAATGATTTAATATCAATCAAAGAGCTAATGGCTTCCAAAAAAAGTGTAGGAAATTCTATTCCTGTAGATGGAATGATTACCGACTTAGAGTTCTTGCTTTGTTACCTATTTGTCAGAACTCAAACCAAAGAAGTGAAACTTAATTTGCTTTCACAGAGAGGTGAATTTTCAAAAATGCACTAGAAAGTGTGAAAGGTTACACTCAATGAAGTTCTAATAAGTATGGGATTGTAGATGACTCATACAGGCTTTGAGAACTATTTAGCTTCTTGCAAAATAATAATTACCTACACATTTCCTAAGAAAAAATGTCAGAAATTGCCATAGCAGGCTGTTAATAAAATATTTCAAGCAATTTTTCATGGCTTTTGATTCAGGGCTGTTGAACAGCTTTCCTTGTTTGACAGTATTTTTCTTGCTTTTTTTCCCTCTTCTCAAACTTAGAATAAAACTGCCTGTAGTTTTTTAATATAAATTATATTGATAATATTACCACAATCTTGCACTATAGCCAATTTAGTGTGTCCATGGACACACAGCTCATTGTGTGCAAATCATTCTTTCCAAAAAGGTAGGCTATAAGCACATTCAAGGACAATTAGGATTTCTATTTTAATCTGAGACAATATGTGGCAGGTGAAAAGATTTAATTTGTTTTCTGATGTTGACCGAATTAAGTCTTTTCCTATCTTTTGCCTATAATTTTTTTTTAAAGAAACTCCTAGTTTAAAATCCATTGGGAGGGAATAGTGAGACAATTAGGTAGGATTTATGTCTCAGACACAAAAGGTTCTGAATGAAATTTCTCTGCCACTTTTTTCTTTTCTATATGGAGAAAGAATCAGGGTTTCTGGGGACTATTTAATGGAAACTCAGACACTGAAATCATATTTTTCTTGTTGGTAAAATTTGGCTTGTTTTAAAAGGAAAAGTGATCTGCCCTTTAAAAATAATGAAGATGGCATTTTTAAAAAAACAGTGTTGCTCTGTTTAGAACTGAGGCAGGTTTGAGTGTCTGGGGATTGGTCGTGATTGAAGGATTAGATGTAGGCTGTCTTCCTGGAAGAATATTTTAAGTTGAGGGCAAAGTACAAATTACAATATATATATATTAAAATTAAGAAAAACATAGTCAAGGCGAGTCAAAAGCACTTCAAGGCAAAATTATAGATTGGGTAAGCTCCCAGACAATTCTGAGAGCATTTAATTCAACTTGGACTAACAAACCTAGAATTACGCATCTTGAAATTTCCCTAAATTTTTGTAATAAATGTGACAGGTCACTTAAGCTGTTTCATGGAAGAGTTGTACGTTTTATTTGAAATTAAATACTCTTTAACCTTTGAAAGTACAAATTACAGTTTGAAGAGGTGAAAACAAACCTAGAAAATTAACTCTAGGGTAAAAATGAAACTCCATCTATAGATGAAGGCACACTGGAATTTAAGAGCAAAAAAAACGAGTATCACCTTTGCTAACAATAGAAGTTAAAAGGGCTAATATTGGGGTCAAAGACTCTATAATGTGTGTCTGGACTAAAGGTCATCAAATTTTGATCGGTTACAAAGAAAAGGAAATTTTCTCTCTCCAAATAGCTTTTCCTTACAACAATGAAAGTAATTAAATTTCTATGAAATCAGGCAGGTCTGTGATACCTGCAACATACACCCTTGGGTGAAATAACTATCTCTTCCACAACTCAATGTCATTATCTGTAAAACAGCAACATGTATGCTGAAGATTTTAATAGAGATTAAACAGAATTATGAAAACAAATATTTTGCAATGTCTGGAACATGGCAGTTCTGATTTTTACCACCTATAGTGACCGTTTCCATATTGGTTGGAACTACATAATGTTGAAATCTGATAAAATATTTCTGTTTATATCTATATAAATTTGAAACATTTCTACAGTAGAAGTTTCAAAATAAGTCTTAAAAATATTTGATGTTCCCTTAAAACCATGCCTGTGAAACATCTTATGATACCAGAGAGTTTCATTTGCTTGTTAAAAGATAATCTACTAACTCTGAAGAATGAAGCAGTATTTTGCCTTTTTGAGATAATTTTCTGTTATTGGATATATAATATTTTGCACTGTGTGTTCTGTGGCTGACTATAGGGTAATAATGCCCATTAACCGACAAGGAGTAGGATCCTTCCTTATTTGGGAATAAAGCATGAACCAGGGCAGACAGTGGTTTTGTAGGTTGTTTGCCAGTGAAATGGGGTCGTCAGAATAGAACAGAGGTAAGTTGAAAAGAGATTGGAAGCTCCCTCAAAAACTTACGATCCGGTCACATATAGACTAGCTTCTTCTATACACTGACACCCAGAGTTGTAGGACACTCAGAAGTAATCCCAAAACCTGGCTTGCATTCATTTTTCTCCAGATAGCACATCCTCTGTGTATTTTTGTCTTCTGTTTCTCTGAGAAGAGAAATCTCAAGAGGAATGCTGAGATGGCACCTAGGTGTCGCTGCACCTGTGGTATACAAATGTCATCTTCTGTAATACACCATGTAGAAGTATTTTAGTGTTTTATCACTTGTCAGAAATTGGTTAAGTTCAACTCTTATGACTATAGACTTGCGAGAACTCATTGATAATCGTAGGCAGAAACTCACAACATAAATTAAGGCAAAAAGCAATCTTAAACCTGTCATTCAAGATTCAAAAGGAAGAGAAGAGAAAAACTCCTCCCACAAGATGCACTGCAGACTTCTTCCCACTGATGCACTCTGGTCACTGTATTTCTTCTACATGAGAATGAAATGAGCATTCAAGTGCATAGTCAGCTAACACCTGGTCACACTATTCTCAAAGAGTTAGCAATTGGCTGTCCTGAGCTCATACAAGCCAGCTCCAGCATCTTGTTGGCTGCAGGCTATGGCATCATAGTGAACATAGGAAATGAATGAAATAATTTGCAATAAATGCAGTGGTTGAATCTAAAGCAGTAACTTTGACATACTTCCATGTTCAATGGGGTTAACCTTATAATCTGTCTTTCTATCAAAAAGTTAGCGTAGCCGCTGTAGTTGTTATTAAGGAAATTGGAAAACTTTGAGAATATTCACAGAGAGTTATTTCTCAGGAATTCCTTTCATCCTGCTGGGTGAATAATAACTTTTTACAAGAACAGACTTTGTCACAGTAAAGCATAGCTAGCTGTGAGTTTAATGTGTTTTTATTTTGATTTACTTGTTCTTGTAATCTATACAGGAATAAAAGGAGTTTGAAATTAAATACTTTATTCCAGTATGATACATTAATTTAAAAACAAACCTGTCAGAGTCCTTCCTATAAAATCTTCACTGCTATCAAGCATGTAAGTTCCCACAATATGATACTACAGTGCAGTGCCATGTAATATGTGGGGAAATGTACCTTCTTCACTTACTACTATGGTTTGGATGTATAATACCACAACTAAGGAGTCTCATGTATTCAGAATATGATTGGACTGTGGGGTTAATTGGATCCAGTAGATTGTTCTGTGGATCTCTTCTGCTGTTAAGAGGTGCGAGGATCAGATCACTGGGATGTAACCTAGAAGGGTGAGCTCTTGCCCCGGCTTCTCCCTAACCCCTCTCTGTCTTCCCGCAATGCCCTGAGCAGCTGTTCTTCTCCACACCCCTTCTCTGTGCCATTGCAAGCCACGAGTGGACCGAGACCTCTGAAATGTGAGATAAGACAAACCGCTTCGCCCTTACAGTGGGGATGTTGGGTATTGTGTCCCAGCTCTGAGAAAGTGATTAAGACATCAACTTTTTGATATGAAAAAAAAATCTAATGCTAAGGTGAAGAAGTCTTTGAAAGTTTTTTCAAAACAGTGTTTCTTAATTTTCAGTTGTCACAGTCCTTAGTGAGAATCTTAAGAAGGCCTTAATTCTTCTCCTCCTAGCGTTCTTCTCTTTTAAAATTCTCCCACAATTTTGCAAAAGTTTCAGGAAGCTTTGCAGGCTACAGATTAAATATTAATCCCCCAGGAACACTGAGGAAAAACCTTAGTAAGTAAAATTAATAACACCTATAAAGTAGTCATGGTGGTACAATCTGTAATCCCAGCACTTGGGAAGTTGAGGCAGGAGGGTTACTTGGAAGTATAAGACCAGACAAAAAAATAAGATCCTGTCTCAAAAAAAGCAAAAGAAAGAAAACAAAATTAATAAAACCAATATGGGAGAGAGTTGATTTGATCCTTGCACCAGACAAGAATGTATTGGAATAAATGTATTGCTGCTACCTAAAGAACAAAGAATAACCTTCAAAAAGGAATAATTGTAAGGATGGAGAGAGACCACTGGACCCTTGGCCTTTCCACAGGATTTCCTGTTCCTGCCTTATTTTCTGGTCTTATTTCATTAAAGACAGAGTGAACTATAAAGATTTACAGTGCAGATCCCAGAAAAGAATGGCATAATGACTGATTTACACTGAAATAGGAGCTATAAAGTCTTCTCATTGAAGGTTTCTCTTCTATTACATGTATAAAAAATAAATGTTCAAATTGTGCTCAGAATTCAGTAAGTGCATTTATGATCCCAATCACATGAGCCCGACACCTGTAGTTTACTTCCGGCTTATGTTGTCCCCTGAACATGGCAATATAATTACAGCCTTGTTATGTGCAGTAGGAAGGTGCCTCATTATTTTACAATAAACAGAAAACTAGGGTAAGTCTATAAAATGGTCATTCACATTCTTATTATAGCTTTGCTCTTGTCAAATTCATAGTGAACATCAGAGAAACACCCAATACACAGCAGCAGAATAAGATGTATTCACATTTTAACTTCTCTCTCCATTCCTGTATGCATATACAGTATAACTGTACCAAGATTTCACATGTTCAGCAAATTATCTTAAAAATGTTGTTTATTTGAATTACTAGCTATGGTAAGTGTGCTCTTGTATAATTTAAAGCATTATTGTGATTGTTTAAAAATAGTCAAAGAATTGATACTAAGGGATGCAATTTCTTCTGAAGGATTCTGAATATAAAAATCGTTATACTTCTATTTGGATTGATTTTAGAATATACACATTATCTTTACATACATTTCTATATACATTGTACACACACCCACATTATATATGCATACACTTCTCTTTAACTTTTCATGTATACAAAGGACTTTGGAGAATCAGGACAACTTTGAAGCTAACGTAGACCAAATAATACAATTTTGCCTTAATGAGCCAATTAAAAAAAAAAGTCTTTTTTTTTTTCTACATAATCCAGGTAATTGCTGCAATTTTTCTTTTGATTATGTGTAGCACATTTATAATTACTTTTGCAAACTTTTAAAAACCAATGTATAAGTAATACTTTGCTCCATTAGTTGCTAGAATAGAAATCTTATGAAGGCTAATTTCATATATGCCTGTATATTAATGATACAGGTCACTCATCCACACGTGAAATAATGAATAAATTGAAATATCTGAATAACGAGAGGTCAGAATGCCTTTCCTCAGGAATAAATTTCAAGGGAGTCAGACTTTGTTAAAAAAAAAAAACAAGTTGAAATTATATAGATAATCACTTCATTTTGCCAGTTCATTAAGTTGATTAAGAGTACTGTATTTCTATAAAAAGGGTTACCTTCATTTCCATCCTACTGCCTTATTTCCCATTATAGAAACAAAATAAAGTTTTTGGCTTGAAAAGAGCAGCCAAATCTTTCCATAAGTTGAGAAAGAAAATTGAGTACTAGGAAACTTTGCTGGTATTACCAAATCACAAAGGAAAAGTCTGTAATGTATATTTTAATAAACAGACTTTCTACTCCAACTGAAATGGTGAAGGGAAAGAGGAAGCACAAGGCTACACATTCCGTATGAAGGTTAGAGAATTACTGGAGGTAGATATTTTGGGAGATTGTAAATGTTTCCCGTCTACGTGTCGTGGCCTCGTCAGGAGTCGGCATTGCTGAGCTTTCATTACCTAGAGCTCCCTGAGCTGAGCGATTTCGGTTAGAGCGGGCAGCAAATAAAGTCGTTGAGTGGCTCAGTGGTGACAGAGTGAAATAGCCCCTACTACTCCATCTTTCAGACCTGTGGCCACACATGATCTAGTGCTAGTGGCACGTGTTACTGGATGAAACTCACATCCAGGCCTGCAATTACTTCCTCTGGGATCCCCTTGAGCTCATGACTCACAGGCTCAATGAGGATGGGTCACAGTGTCTGTAGGTCACCATCACACCACAGTCAGATGTGTAAGAGTTGGTACGGCCTTTGACCGCTCTCTTAGGCCCACATTCCTGCTGTGAGTTATCTTTACCTCTTACATTTTACGTCAGTCTTCTCCCCTCTATTCCTTCTTGCTTACTTTAAGCTCCAGCACCAGACACAAAAACAACAGAAATTGGGGGTGGAGGAATATGACAGCAGTATTTGCCTAGCAAGCAGAAGGCCCTGGCTTTGACTCCCCAGCACCATGTAATCCAGAAATGGTGGTGCACGCCTGTAATCTCAGCACTTGGGAGGCTGAGGCAGAAGAATGGCTGTAAGTTTGAGGCCATCCTGCGATACATAGTGAGTTCTGGACTAGATTAGACTACAAAGCAAGACCCTGTCCCAGGAAAAAAAGAAAAGAAAAAAATAACCAGAAACTGCTTATCTGGCTCTTATAGTTGTATATTATTGAATCTAAATCTATATAACAAACCCATTTATGTGTATATTTATGTCTTAGAGATTTTACTTCTGTGATTAAAACCTGACTAATACACTAAACATCTTATCAGCATTAGAACTTTATGTAATTTTAAAATTTTAAAATAGTTATCTCATAAACTCATATAATTTTATCTTCATATTGTCATTATTTTAATGATAAAACTTTATGTTTCATGTTTCTCTCAGTGGGCATATTTTAAATTGCAGAAATATGCAGATACATTTTTCAATATTTTCCATAGAGACTGGATATTATATTTAATAGTTGTGAAGCTACAATATCATGAAGCAAAAAGATAGCTTTCTATTAAGTTTAGCAGAAGTAAGTTTAATTGATGAAAAACAGTTTTCACTTTGAAAAAAAAGCAGAAAGTAAAATTGTAAGGTGGTATACTGGCCTTCTCCTGTAACTAAATTAAAAGGTTCAAACTTTAAGACATCATAAGAATAATACCATGGTGAATTCTGAGATAATTCTTTTAAAAGTTCTGCTTTTTTATGCAAAAAAATAGAGTTTTGTATTTGCTTAATTCTACCTTGCAATCATACCCAAAGAAAGCGTGTTTTCATGCAAATTTTACCTCTGACACTTCATCCTTTGGGAAAATCTCCCATTTTGTTACCAAGCTGTAACTAGAAACAGTTGTTAGGGTACAAGCAAATTGTCAGACCAAAAAAAAAAAAAAAAAAAAAAAAAAAAAAAAAAAAAAAAAAAAAAAAAAAAAAAAAAAAAAAAAAAAAAAAAAAAAAAAAAAAAAAAAAAAAAAAAAAAAAAAAAAAAAAAAAAAAAAAAAAAAAAAAAAAAAAAAAAAAAAAAAAAAAAAAAAAAAAAAAAAAAAAAAAAAAAAAAAAAAAAAAAAAAAAAA